>JAADVC010000862.1:0-14743 GCA_023334575.1 Pythium volutum | reverse complement strand
TTTTTTTGGCTGGTGCCACGAGGGCCGCCCCAATGTCGCTTGTGTCCTCGTAGACACGACGGCGAGCGCGCCTCCCAACAGCACCTTGGAGGATGAGATGAAGAAGACCGAAACGCTAGGCGGCCAGGTCGCACGGATGCCGTGCTACGTCCGGTTCGGTTGGCTGCAGTGTTAGAGCGCTGATGGCAGTGCAACGTCGGCTCTTTGGGGTCGTTGTATGCCCTCTGTCCGTCGAGCACGGCGACGTCTCTTCTCTGTATGTAGTATTGCAAGCGCGAGGCTCTAGGAAAAGTCATGTCGTCACCTGTGACGAACCCCATTAATAACTAGGGTCGTGCCTGGCCGACCATCCACAATGTCCACTTTACTCTCTGAATGTACAGCTTGATTTTACTAACGCCCGCTTCCTAACTGCAGAGATCAAGCCATTACAGTAGCTCTTCAGTGGAGAGTTAAAGTATTGAAAGAGGAATACGCAGTATACGTCTTGAAGAGTCTCCACTCGTATCACATCACGATGGCTCCAACCCTGGGACCCAACAGTCAAATGAAGTTACACCAGGAAATACCGTCAAACAGCGATGCACGTGTACTGTACCTTACCGCTCCATGTGAGTCAGGCTCAGTACGCGAAAGAGAAGCACGAGGACCTACCGAGTCCAAAGGTTACGCATACTGAGCTCGGGGGATCGGAGTCGAGCCAATGAATCAAATCACTAGAGACTCGGGCTGCGGCCAGTTCATTTAGTCTCATCGACGGGGTGACAGCTGCCACAATATCTGCCAAGCAGTAACGCAGAGAACGATAGAAGGCTCGGATGGAGACAGAGGAGGAGTCCGCACGACGTGAGAATATCGAGCCGACTTGGGCCCGAAACTGGAACAGGAAAACCATTTAAAGACAGCGCTCGCTTGCATTTTCAGTTCGCAATGCTGGGGGGACTTTATCAATACACTAAAAACTTCTGAGTATTATATCTCACTACCTCTTTACGCGTGGCTCACCACCGTGATCCTAACTTCGGGACTCGGCGAGTCCTCGTTCTTCTCCACTCCCTCGTCTTTCAAATCCTTGGCCCCAGCGTCCATCCCCGTTGTGAGCACTGCCGCGTCGTCTTCGGCCGCGAGCCTTAAAAATGTGTGTGCGCGTGTAAATACAGTTTGTAGCGCCTCTAAGCACCGGTTCACTTTTTTGCCTCTTATACACAATATATCTGAGAATCAAATGTTTATATAATGTCAAACTGGATATGAAAAGATATAAACTGTCAAGGTCAATATATCAGGGCGGTGCTTAGAGGCGCTACAAACTGTACCGACAAACGCCAGCAGCAGCAACACACTCGACAACCAGAAAAAAACACCTTCCGTCTTGCTCTTGGATACATTGCTGGAGAGCAGCGTCATGAGATGCTGTGCGGCGTTGCTCGAGTAGACCCAAATGACCGAGAACGGTGTGGGCCACAATCCCGGCGCGGAAAAAACGGGTTATGGTATCTTCTCGGCGTAACCGAATCCGTAACTTCAACATGAAATCCCAGAATAATAGGATGAGATGGATGGCAAACACTTGAGTTTTCAATCGAAATGCAGAGGGGAGAGCTCCAGAAGAAGAAGCGTGCTGCTGAGATATTATTTTAGAGTCCTCGGTTGAGAAAATCAAGTGCAAGAGTACGTACCATGAATTGTAGCGCGCTGCTGAGATATTAGAAGGCCGAGGCTAAAATCCGGCACAAGAGTGACCAGGAGACAGCGCCACGGTCTGTGTGCCTTCCCCTCCTCCCTCAAACCCAGTTAGTAGCCCCCTGCCCCTGGTTGGTCTCGCCATGATCTCTTGGTCCTCTGACCTACTCCATCACCGTTCATTGTCCCATTCGACACCAGCGTCTTTAAGCTCCTCAAGCCTCTTCTTCCAACCCAAGCCTCCGTCTCCCAAGTCGTCGTGCAAAATGTTCAAGCGCCTTGCTGTCTCCCTTGCCGTCGCCACGGTTATGACAAATGTCTTGGCCGATGCCGCGTACGACCCTTACCATCGTGTATCACCCGTCGGGGATATCGGTCTGCGTCGAAGGTGGCGACTGCTTCCGCGTGCGTGTGGCCAACACCACGGATTGGAACCGCTCGCTTGTGCTTCCGCGCACGGTGTGCTTTGTGACGGACCCTAGTCACTGCTTGATCGAGGACACGGCTTTGGCTGACGCGTCTCCCCACACGTCGGTCGGGGATCAAAAGAAGAATGCCCAGGAACATGGCGGCCAAATCGAGAGGGTCCCGTGCGGCACGACGGGTCTCGGATGGAACTGCGGTGGCGGCGTGCACTACTAGAGCATGGTTTGTATCGGCCTCTTCTGCTAGATCAGAACCAAACGGTATGCGCAACTGGGTGGGGTATGCGATTGCAATCTCCACCGAATGTATCCCTGTATTCCATTCCGCAAACGGTCATGGCGGCTTCATATCCATAACAGTTTGCTGAGTATCCCATGGAGAGTTTTACACATTGATCCATACTTTTGGAATTCGGCGAGCGGCTCGAACGCCTTGCGTTTTTTTCTGATCCTTGGCCCTCAGTGTTCCGCCCCTTCTGGTTCTAGACCGCCTAATACGGTTTCAAGATCGTGGGGGCGATCTCGAGGACTGTGAAGAAGCATGCATGGCCAAGGCACAAAATCTTCGAGGCAAATACTACTAGTATGTAGAACTTCACTTTACCGAGCGAAGGCCGCAGACGATTGACCCGATTCGTTTACACTGCCAACTGATACAGCCTTAGCTTGGATTGTCAATTTGCAATGCTCATGGAGGCTTAATCGATAGACTAAGCTACTGAGTATATTTCTAATCGGATACAGTAACTCTTTACGCGTGGCTCACCGTGATTCCACCCTCGGGACTCGGCGAGTCCTCGTCCTTCCCTCCTTCCTCGTCTTTCAAATCCTTGGCCCCAGCGTCCATCCCCGTTGTGAGCACTGCCGCGTCGTCTTCGGCCGCGAGCATCAAAATGTGTTTGCGCGTGTAAATACCGACAAACGCTAGCAGCAGCAATGCGCTCGCAGCGCCGACGACCAGGAAAATGGCTTCCGTCTTGTTCTTGGACGAGTTGCTCGAGAGCAGCGTCGTGAGATGCTGCGCGGCGTTGCCCGAGTAGACCCAAATGACCGAGAACGGCAGCCCTGTGAGCAGTGCGGCCGCGAAAAAGACGCCAAACGAAACGTCCAACACGCTCAGTCCATAGTTTTTCATGGCGATCGGAAAGAATGCGATTCGCGTGAGAAACACAATCAGCACTTGGCGCTTCCGCAGCAGCGACTGAAAGGCCTTGAAGATCGGGTGGCCACGCTCCATGTACTCTTTGACGCGCTGTCGACACAGGAAGCGGCCAATGCAAAACGACAGCACCGAGCCCGCGAGTTTGCCGACCATCGCGAGCAAGAGCCCCAGCCAAAAGCCAAAGATGTAGCCAGCGAGTAGTTCAAACGCCGTGGACGGGAAGCTACGGAGACAAATGAGAGAAAGTCCACGAAAACTGGGGAAGACTAACAAATGCTATCTTGGTGCCACGGACGTACCAGAGGATGATAAACGAGATGAACGTGCCGAGGTAGATGGCCGAGCCAACAAGCTCGTGGCCCTACAATAGAAAAATAAGACACCAGTCAGTTTCTCCCCCCAAAATGTAAAAGTTCACTGAGTAATCTTACCCGTATCCACTCGATAATGTCGTTGAACTTGTCCGTCTTGATAAAGTGAAACATGAGCACCGAGCCGCCGCCGATCAGGGCGACTGCGCCCAGCGCGAGCAGCAGCCGCTTGGCCATCCGCCATCGTCGTTGCCGCCGCTCACGCTGGAGTGCGGCGGTCGGATTCAAGGGCGTTAGCGGTGACAGCGGTGTGGTTGGGTGAGGCGACAGCTCCGGTGAGAGGTCGCCACGAACAGCGACCGGCGCGTACTGGCTCGCCATCTCGTTGTCGTCTGTGTGGTGCTGATGTGTCTCGTAATGGTGCGTCGCGTGGACTTGTCGCGCACCCACGAGCTCAACTGGACATCCACGAGAAGGGTCCAAAATGGGATCCCGCGTATTTACGTGAATCCAAGTTTGGGAGGGAAAGCAGCAGAGTGACGAAAATGGGATGGAGAACGAGAACTGCGACGGCGCAGATCGGGAGACAGGGAAGAACACGCGCGAACTGCCGACGCCGATTTTGCTCGTCTTCCGCGTGGTGGTCTAATAAGGCGGCTCAGGAAATATGCGGGCGCAGGAGGGGAAGGAAGATGCACACTGATGCGCGAGGGCGAGGGTGCTCAATGGGTCGCGGGGTAGGAGAGACGAACGCGACGGCGAGACACGAGACTGAGCTCTTCAGAAGGAGAGTGATGGTCACTGACTTCTGCGACAGGGAGAGAGCGGGCAGCATCTATTAGATGTGGATATATCCATATTTAGATTTCCCGATCCGTATTTAATGGGGACTATATTCAGACAACCTTCCAACGACCTCACCCCAGGTGACTTTGAAGCCAGAGCCCAAAGCACACCAAAACGGAAACGGCAACTGACGTGGCGAAGGAGAAAGCTGCGCGCGCGGCATTTGGCAAAGGGAAAATGGAGGCCAAGCGATCGGCAATCATCGTGCTGACACAGCCCACGCAAGAGCGCGCGTCGTGCGCGTCTAAACGTGGGTCTCGCCGCGTTGCACGGATGCGTAGAAGTAGAGAGATGGGGAGACCAAAGGGGAAATGCTGACCGTTTTGGTCTGTATGTACTTTAGTGGAAAGAGAGAGCGAGGCGGGAAACGACATCGCCGCTGTCTCTCCATTCCATGCGCGTTTAACAGCGTTTTTCTGGGCCCACGATCCGCGCCGCGTCGACAAAGTCGACGAGATTCTGAAGCAGCACGAGGTGAATGCATGTTGCACCTCGTATACAAAAATTAAGATAAAAAATCAAACGCACTGACACTTTGGCCATTTTATAGGGCAGCGAAGAAGCGTATCTCCGGCGCGTGCACAGAGAATTTGGCGTCCGTGACTTTAGCGGCGAGGCGGCGATCGACGACATTTATGAGCACCAGCGGTACTCGTACCTGTCATTCTCGTGGGGGTCCACGTTCCCCGGTCATTTACTGCCCACGGACCGCCGCCGCTGGAGCGGACTCCACGGTGCACCGTCCGCGCAAACGCGTGCCAAGGTCGAGCCGCAATTGCCCGTGAGCTGGCGCTGGACGAGCGACTGGGAGATCGACGTCGAGTCGACCAATGGCGATAGTGACGGCTGGATCTACGCGTTTGACTTTCCGAATTTCAATTTCATGGTCACGCGCAATGGCGGCCACAAGGAACCCAAGGCCACCGACTATGTACGGCGGCGGCGGTGGATCCGGCGCCGCGAGCGCGTCCCCGAAGTGTCCATCCCGTCGACGGCGATTACGGCCGTCTCTGAGGACGAAGAGAATCCGGCCGTCGAAGAATATGAAGAAAAATCGAGCGAGTCGAGTAGTAACAACGTCGAGCTGGATGATATCCACATCCCCGACTCGTTGGACGTCGACGATGAAGAAGGAGACGACGCAGGGGATGAAGATGCGGAAGGACAAGAGGCTAATGACAACGGCGCCGGTGTCTTCCCGCGTGGAAAATCTTTCTATAGTGAGACCAAGTCCCTGCCATCACCGCCGAAAACTCCTCTGCCGAAAAAGTTGAGTGAACGTGGGCCAACAGATCTGCCAGCGCTCCAGTCGTATACGATGGTCATGGAGAAGCCGGCGATCGATGCCGCGTGGAATACGGCGGTCAAGCAGCTCGAGTCGATTTACACACAGGCCAATAGCCACAGGACACTGAAGAAAAAGAGGTGGACTATCAAGAAAGAGAAGATCCAGCAGCAAATCCATTTGCTCGAGAAAACGATCGCGTCGATGCAGACGTTTCTCCAGGAAGGACACATGCCACGGCGCCACAGCAGCTCGTATCTCCGTCCGTCCAAAAGCTTCTCCACCAAGACACCTATCTCGCCGGACGGTAGCACGACAGCATCGCGTGTTAATGCAAGCGACACCCATGGCATCAATCTCGCCAACAAGCTCAAGTGTGCACAGTCCAAGCTGGACGCGTTGAAGCGCATGTATTGGCACCCCCGCGAAAAGGACTATACGCTTCGCTTCAGTATCGCCGGCATCTATTACGGACTGCGCGACTTTTTCATCGAGAACTTTAAGGGGTCGTTTTCGCTGAGTATGAGCCACCAATCGAACGGCGCCCAGGGCATCACGCCGACGTGCAAGATCGTTATGAAGGGCCACACAGTGTGCTGCGGCAAGCACGTAAAAGTGATTGGTGAAAAAGGTACGATCGTGCCCAAAACGATCTGGGACATGATGTACCTCGACACGGACTTCGAGTTGACGGCGTATTTGATCTACGTCGACCATGTCGAGAAAGAACGGCACGAATGGCTCGCTGACAAGCCCACGGGCTCGTGGGAGTTTTTGTTTACGCCAGACTCGACGCGTGTCGAGCTGACGAATTTCAATCGACGCACACGAGGCGGACTTGATCTACCAGAGCCCGTCGTACGCAAGCTCATGACCGACGTGCTGAGCACGCTGGTGCGGGATCTCGTGCTGGTGTACTTCCCACAGGAATTGGCCATGGCGTTTGACGCACCACCAGCAAAGCTGGATATGGACGGAGAGTTGTCGCTGACGGGCCCATCGATCGACCACGTTATGGAACGAGAGATTGAACTCACAAGCGACGAGGCCCTCCCGAAGCCTCCATCCAGCCGGCCTTCGTCAGTCAGTGCGTCTTCGACGACTTCGCCTTCCATTGGTGCGGTTAACGGACTGTCGCCCGTGGCAAAGTCACAGCCATTGTCCCCGACACTCGCCGCCGTCGCGGCCGCCGCGTCGGCGACAGTGAACCTCCTCATTGGCAACGATACAGCCGAGTGCATGCGGCAAATCGCCGCGCTATTGGAACTCACGCCCGCACAACTCAACCTGCTCGTCGCCGTGCGGCAGTGCGGTCTCTATCCGTCGCCCTACTCGTTCCGGTCAGTCGCGACGATCTGCGAATACTTTAGGGCTTTTTTCGGCGACAAGGAACACGAACACGACGGCGGCGCCGACCACATCAAGCAGCTTCGCGAGAGCTGGACCCAGCTGCTCGAGCTCGTCTACATTCGCAAGATCAAGGCTGCGGCCACTGGCAAGACGGCCCACAAGTATGAACTCTTTGACATGAGCAAGTTTCTCGACCGCATCGCTCAACTCACGCGCAAGCCGGTCAAAGTCGAGATCTCGTTGAAGCGGTTCAACTGCACCGTGAACGCCATGAGCGTCGTGGACGCGATGGCCCAAATGTTTGAGCGTGTCGTGCTGGGCATCGACTATAGCAAGCCCCGTGTCGAGAACGACCGACTAATTTACGGCTTCCGCTTTGGCCGCAAACCCAAAGTGTCGAGCGCGGCGGCACTCGCAGCGCACGCGCAGAGTTCACAGATGCTGGACCCAGCTGTCCACTTGCACGTGGATGGATCGTTCAAGAGCCGACTGAAGGCGTTCAGCAAGTTTTGCAGGGCGTTGAAAGGCGGCATTGAACTGGTCAAACGCAACCTCGATCGGCTCAGCCTCGAGGTCGCTGGCCATTTCCAAGGTACTGGAAACGACTGTGCGATCCACGGGTCGTTCCGGGACTTGGACTTTTCGGGTCCAGTGAGCCTCTCGGTCCATGTACCGGCGTTGTTCCTCGGTATTTACCGCGTGCAGACCGTGGCTTTGGGAGACGACCGTGTCGGCTTACAGGTCGAACTACTGCTACCCATGCCGGCTGCCAGTCCTTTGAAGAGCAAGCAGCGTAAAACGAAAAAGGACGACCGTGTGCTGCTTAAGGCCATGCTGACAGACTTCTCCATGGACGTGATCCTGGACATGGACGCACTCATCGCAAAGCACCACAGCCGCAGTCTGAGCATTGCGAGTGAGCACGTCGCGCCGTGGTCTCCCACAGCGGCGTACGCCAGGCAAGTCGAGACGGAAAAGACCAACGAGAAGCACCCAGCACTTTCGATCTCGGTCCAGTCCACGACGGGCTCCACCTTTGACACGGACGAGCACGTGATTCGCATTCCATCGCCAAGAAAGAACCCAAACGATCCGTACGGCAAGGTCTGCATCGCCTCGAGCGAGTTTACGAAGCTCCACGTGAAGGCCAAGAGCGGGTCGTTTGCGACCAACGTCATGCCGCTATTGAAACTGCTGCTTTGCTCGGTGCGGCCGTTTTTCCTCGAGTCGTTCCCCGAACACCAAGTGCTGTTTGATCGGCTCCACTCGTGCCTCATGACGTGGCTCTGCTCGCAAGAGCTCCACATGGACTTTGATTTCCTCGTCAAGAGCTTTCTCCACCCCAAGGCCGGCGACCCATCAAGTGAGCTACTGTTCGTCACGGTGTGTGGTTCGCCCACGAACACGACGCCCGTCGTCTACAAAGACGAACTAAACTTGATGGACGTGATCCTCCAAGGCGACGATCTCGTCAACATTTGGATCGACGACCGGTACCCGCCGTACTCGAACCCACTCTACTTTTGATCGACGAACACGCTCCCAACGGCAAGAGCGCGTTACATAGAATTTGATATATTAAACATAATAAATATGCTCCTAGATCGCTTATTAGATTCAAGACGTGTGTTTGACTACTGTACTGTACAGTCTGTAACGTTATTGCGGGCAACCACTTTCACATAAACGACGCATGTGTGTATAGAAACCTCCGCCTACATCCGGATGCCCCCGCATCATCGTATACCTCCAGTGTATACTCGGCCCCCAACAATGCCGACATGGCGGGAAGTATTTTCCTTTTCCCACACAGAACGAACGCCCCAGAGATCCTCCTCCGCAGCATGGCGCTGCGCAATCCGTTCGAATTTACGCGCGACGGGTACGAAGAGATTGTGCGCAAGACCGCCATGCCCATTCCAAGCCAGCGCAGCGAGTACGACGAGATCGAACTGGTCGAGGACTGCACGCTCTTTGATTTGTACCGCCAGCCGCGCGAGCCCGTGGCCGACCCAACGGCGACACGCACGCTGCTCGTGCGCGTGCTCAACGCCGAGCTCACGTGCCCCATTTGCCTGGGCATTATCCGCCACACCCAGGTCGTCATGGAGTGTCTCCACCGCTTCTGCGGCGACTGCATCCAGCGCAGCCTGCGCGTCGGCAAGAACGAGTGTCCGTCGTGCCGTATGCATATTCCGTCCAAGCGGTCGTTGCGGCGCGACACGAATTTTGACGCGCTCATTGCCAAGATTTACCCAAATTTGGACGAGTTTAGTGCCCAAGAAGAAAAGCTCATTGCCGCGCTCAACCACGAACGCCATTTCCATAATGCGCGCACGACGAGCACGAAAATGGGCGTCCAGAATCAGCAAACGCTGCGCCGTAATGTGCGGCTCATTCGTTTTGGTCTTGCGGCCGTGGTGTTTTGACACTAACGTTTTATGTTGCGAAATAGGGCGGCAAGAAGAAGCTTACGACCGACGCGGACGGTGAGACGTCGTCTCCATCGGACGCGGCATCGTCGGCGTCGGCGTCCAACGGCCACAGCGGTGACAAGCGCACGCACGAGGCCGCGTCGTCGTCCAATGGGACTGCTGCGAGCACGACGGACACGGCAGCACGCAAGAAGCCACGCACTGTTACCAGCACAAGTAGTACAAGTGCAACGACGAGCCCCCCATCGGCCGCTGCGACGTCGGCGTCGTCGGCGGACGCGTCGCCGCCGCTCGAGCTTGACGAAGACAAGGTCAACTTTCGACTGGTGCTCCACCCCGAGGAAGACAGCGATGGCGTGCCGCACTTGGCGCGCACGCTGTTTCGCACGTCGTACAAGCTCAAGGTGCGCCACTTGAAGAAGCACTTGATTCCGCTGCTCAAGCTCGAGTCGTTCAAGAACATGCGCATCGTGTTGCCCGCGAAAAACTGCACACTCAGCGGACTCAGTAGTTGTACGATGTCACCCGACGCCAAGGGAATGAAGCAGGGCGACAGCAAGGTCGTGATCCGCAAGGATCTCACGTTTGACCAAGAGCTCGAAGACTATGTGACGCTCTACGACATTTACCAGCAGTACGGCATGGGCACCAAGTGGGAGCTTCAGCTCTACTACCACTTTTCCGACTCGATCCTCAACGGTGTCGCGCAGTTTATCGCGAGCGGCGTCTGAGACAAAAACAAAAAGCCATGACCACCACACCAGAGCCGATTTGCTCGAAACGAAAAAACGATAAACAAAAAAAACATTCTCTATGCCACACAAATTACACATTAGGAGAACAAATGCCTTAGGCTGTCGCTCGCCACAGGTGGTCCAGCAGTGCATCGTCGGTCGCCAGCGAGGCGCGCATCGCGTGGTCCACTCGCGTGATCGCAGCCGTGGCCTTTGGACACGACGACACTTTGCCGTGGAGCCGCTGAACGAGCCAGGCCGCGTACCGCCGCGCAAAGCGGTTGCCGCATTGCCACGCGATCGCTGCATCCAGCAGCGCACAGCGTGGCGCGGACGCTGGCTCCATGAGCGATTCCTGGACAGTTGCAAACCGAGTCTGAAGCCATTCGTGGTTTTCTTCCATGGTCTCTGCCTTTGCGATCGCGCCAAGCATAGCGTTAGAGGCTTTGACCAACCCCGGTTCATCTTGTGGGTCCAGAGGAATCGCTTGCTTGAGCAGCGCCTGCATCACAAAGCGACGGTGGCACCACAGTGCCTCGTACACGGGGTACGACGCGAGGATCTTGGAGAGAAAGGCGTACTCGTGCACGAGCAACTCCCACGACGCCGTCGTCGTCTCTGTCGTGGTCTTGAGAAGACACTGGACCACGTGCTGTCGGTGGTTCCAACCCGAGTGGTCTTTCAAGTGGGTCTCACACCACGATTGCATGACCCCCAGTTCACGCGCGAGCTGCACGGGATTTTGGAACCGTGAGACGAGCCAGTGGCGGAAACTCCAGGCATGGTAATTGCGAGGCGCGCGCTCGGCGAGCATGCTACACACGGCCACTTGCTGGTCGAAAAACGCGATCAGTTCGAGTGGTTGGAGCTCCTGCAGGAGCCGCGTCGCGAGCCAACGCCTATCATAAAAGCCCGATTAGAAGGTACACTCGTCCATCGATAGTGAGGGGTTTACTAGAAAACGTACCGGTAGGCCCACGTGTCGATACTCTTGGGGTGGAGCGAAAACACGAGCGATGTGAACGCGACTTCGTCGGACGCGAGCAGCCACCCGCGCGCCACAAACTCTTTTCTATTATCACTACTCATTAGTCCACCATCTCAAGACCCATAGAAAAGTCCAGTTTTCTTTACCGCGTATTCCAGGCCGTGTAAAAGTCGGCGCTAATGCAGAGCAATGCCCGTGTGCTCGCGAGCAGCTCGGCAAAGGCGTCGCTTTCTCGGTCGACAATCTCACCGGCGTGAAGTTTTTCATTGAGCGCGTGGAACCGCGTGCGTGCGGCGCGAAACACGATGGGACCGGCGCTGAACGCGACGCCGAGCTTGTGGTCTGCGAGCTGGAACGCGTCGGCGACTGTGAGGTCCTCGGCTTCGACGCCAAACAAAAGACCAATCTCGTCGCTGCGTGAAAGGAACTATAATCAGAGAGAGAAAGGGGATATCCTAATGCATTAGGCTTGGTCTCATACATGGAGGGGTCTTCGGTGAAGAGCGCATTGAGCCGCGCAAGCAGCGTGTCGCCATCCAGCGCTGGTGTTGTCATGTTGGGAGGTGACCGAAAAAGGATTTTTTGTGGGGTGCCTTACTAAGTAAACCAAAGCGTACCCTTATTTCGCAACCCATGTCACCGACTTGACTCACTACTCTATTGCAGCAACTGGCGGGGTCAGTTGAAGCGTTAACTTATACGGGACCGATAGGATCTTCATCATCTCACATTCCGATCGAGTCGACGCGAAGCTGCATCAATGCGACTTCTGTGCGGTCCACGGCCGACTGGACACGCTCAGCACTAAACTGGTCGGTCGTCAACACCAGAAAGCTCTCGCCATCCTCTTGGGTCTCACTGAAGCCGGCCTCCCGCAAAATGTCGAGCGCACCGGCCACGGCGACAAGCTTTGACTGGATGCCGGCGTTCGAGAGCCGCACGCGGCGAAACTTGTCCTCCTATACTCACAAGACCAAACGATATAGAGATCAGTATCAGAATGATACTCAGAGAGAGAGAGGGGCGGTCGGTCGGTCTCTACCTGCGGGTTCTGGAGGATATTCTTGAGCATCTTGATGATGGTCTCGGCAGCCGTGATGGCGCGAGGCGGCTCTTGACGCAGCAGCACAAACACGGCGCCGCCACTTTCCACGGAAGACGTGGCTGTGCTGGCAGGGCGAGCAGTCGAAAATGGAGCCGGAGGAGGAGGCAGCGGGGCCCTCGATGGCGCCGCGCTGGCGCCAGCGGATCCACCGATCGCGTTGGTCACGGCGCCAATCTCTGCAGACGAGGAAAAAACGGGAGCGTACGGGTTGAAGCCTAGCTGCGCCTGCGCGTTTTCCATCTCGCGTCGCTTGACTTCTTCGTTCGACAGCACGTTTGGTGGAGGGCGATTCGCGGTCGGCGACGACGCGTCGGATGGGGGAAGCGGCGGAATTTCGTACTTGGCCTCGAGCTCGCCTTCCTGCTGGAGCCGCACTTTGCGGGCCGTCGAGACGCGCTTGTCCCATGCGTTCACGCGTGCCTCGGCGGCTTTCGTCTGTACGAGAGACACAACAATTGCATCAGTTTCCTCCGAGACAGGACGCCACGAGAATCCAGTTTCCCTACACGCACCTGCATTTCACGACGGCGCTCTTTCTCTTCCTCGGACACGGGCGGGGGCGCCTGCTTCAAAAAGGGCACCTATACTCGCACACACACAGACAAGGCGTGAGTCTTCCCTTGGAGCGATTGCCAGTTCGAGTTGGTAAAACAAAAAAAAGGCCCACCTTGAACCCCTTGCCATTCTGGCTGCTCGCATCCGCTGGCGCTATGGACTGCGCGCTCTCGCCGCCCAGTACGTTGCCTTCGCCCTTGAAGGCCGTGCGCTTGTTCTGCATCTTGGCCGCCGCCTGCTTGGCCGCCTCTTTCTTCTTCTTGAGCCACTCCATATTGGATAAGTTTCCCTTAAGATGCTCGATTCTCCCACGATTGTGTAGAAGCCAGCATGGGGACATACCACTTTGATATCTGGAACGCTCCACATTTTAGAAGTGGTCTGAGTTGCGATAGGATTGGCTGAAAACACATGGATATTTTTCAATTCGATATGGCTACGAGATATCAAATGCTGATTTCGCCACTTCAACTTCCTAGAATACGACTGCACCGAACGAGATGCCGCTTCGTGGTGGTGGTACAATCCGTGACAAGCATCAGTGAAACAAACGGGACCATGGTGTTAGAATGCGCCGCGCGAGTCTGGCTCGTAATCGGCCATTTGATGGTGCTGTCGTGTCGTTGTGCTCTACCAATTCACGCTCACGGACACGGCCATCCAAATCGACCAGCGCCAAACACGCCGCGAATATCCATGTGTACTTTCTGCCGGCTGTGGCCGTGTCCATCGCGACGTCAGCTATTCACGTGCTCGACCGTTTCGACTCGCTTTCGATCGCCAATCGATTTGCCCATAGAGTCATGACTCAACCGGGAACGGTTTGCGGTCCAGCGGCTGGACTCCAGCCGGTAGCCACTCATAGCGCTGCCCCAGCGCCGCGTCCAGCCACACGATGCCGAGATCGCGCGCCTCGTCATGTTGTCGGAGGTCGCGCTCCAGACGTTCCAGGCCTACAAGATCAGCTACCTCGTCGCGAGCGTCTCGACCAACCGCTTGGTCGTTGCTCAGGGAAAACAACATCCAGATGGTTGGAGACACAAGACCACCATGTCATTGGGTGGAGACGCCGTCATGTTCATCCCTAATGCGGGGGTCGCGGCGATCGTCACGTCCATGAAACGGAGCAGCGTGAGCTGGTCCACAATTTTGGTCGATGCGTTCAGGTAGTCGCTCTAGCAGGTTCTCGGGGAGCTCAAGCACTGTGAGTTAAGAAACGTCAAGGACGCAGGGTCGCCTTTGTGTGAGTCCCATGACGCCCCAACCGTAGCGACCCCCACGTGGCTCAGTGTCAGTTATAAGACGTCGGCGCGTCAGTCAATACTACGTAGTAGTCGATAGTGTCATTTACCATGGCGTGGAAACACGTCGATGCGATTACATCTTGATAGCGTGTGACTGATGCATGAAGGCTATTATATGAGTGCGCCGATCGCACTCTTGCACTCCATCCAGCAGTGGGCAACCTCCGGCCGAATCCGTGCTACGCAGGCGTACCTTTCGGGTCATCCGTCTCGATCTGTCGTATCGCGGTGAGCAGGTCGCTCAACCGTGAACCCAATCGCCGTCAGTCGGTCCTTATCGCGATGTGCGAACTCGGCGTAAGCTCCGTCGCGGACCACACGATAGATCGTCCGGCCAAGTTGCAACCCCCACACTTCCTTTGGCCACGGGGATTCAAACGGGACGACAAACTTGGTGGGTACGCGTGTGTTGCCGTAGACCTGGAAGAAGTGCTCGAGTGCCGGCAGGATCTGTTCGCTCCACTTGTTCTCGCGATAATCCCACACGAAGCCAATGGCTTCCAGTCGGCTAGTGCCCCGCTTCACTTGCGTCAAATAGATCCCCATGGATCTCATGCACG
>JAADVC010000861.1:0-14744 GCA_023334575.1 Pythium volutum | reverse complement strand
CGCACGTCTAACGATGAAAAAGCTTCTAGAGTCCACATGGATTACTAAGTATGCTTGTCTTCGCTAGGGGCATGGCTGTGACGACGATGTCCTCCACTACGGGACAAGCAGTTGATCACGGCACGGATTACGAACACGAACCTCACTCGTGTCCTCGCCACTCATAGACGCTCCACTGTACGTAATGCTCGTGCTACTCGCCATGTACGCAGCTGCGGACAACGTTTAGCAGGTTTGCCATGGTCGTGGTCGGCCAGCTCGTCACGCTGCGAAAGCGACGAGCATTTGAGGACAAGTTCCCATTATTTTAGTGACGAATGGATTTCTCACGATACTTCTCTCTGCACGTGACGCGGGTGGCGTCAGAATCGCACTATGAGTCTGATGCAGTCGGTCAGTCTCGCCCCCACGACTCGCGTCATGGATACAGAAGACCGCACAGGAGCTTGAAGATGAGTGAGTCGCTGGCACGGCAGGGATGGCCTTCGCCCCGCAATTTTTCAAAGCTGCGCCACTCGCACGCCACTCCCAAGCAGGGCGATCTGCACGACGAGACCAGTCTCGTTCAGTTCAGTCGTAACTTCCTTTTGATATTACGGTCAGGAGGGTTGGGCTGTCACGCCGGGAGTGGGCTAGCTTGGTTCCGTGGTCAAACAAGGGGAAGGGCAAACACAGTACTGTATTGTTTTTGTTAAATTAGGCTTGAGTTTTCGGTTTTGGTGTGCGTATTGAAGCAACTTGCCCGAGACATATTTCGAAGATCTTTGCAAAAGATTTTCAAAAGAGACACTTCGAAAAATTTACATATGGGATCCATTATGAGGACGAAAGCCCTACCCCTATGATCGAGTCACTGCGTTTTGTGGACAAGGACTGGGAGCTCCTTCACCAGTTTTTGTACACACTATATGCTGGCCGCATCATCAATGGACACTCCATGCTTACCCTTCATCATCAACGGCGATCACCACTGTACTGCTCTCCTCCACAGCAGCATTTCCATGATACATAATGTTGTCGGGACCATTTGACGGTCTTTGTCACTTACTTCGAAGTACGTGCGACAGTGGATCTCAAATTTTCGTGTGGTGGGAGGTTGCACATTGGATGGAGCCGCCCGCGTCTTCGGATTTCGTTCGTTTTTTCTCGTGGGCATTCGTAAATGTGGATTTGGATGCCCTATAACGGTAATCGAAGTTTACTCTGACGCCAGCCGACGATGGCCTCCCAGTAGCCAATCCAGTTGGCGGTCCATGCCCAGCGTGAACAAACCACGGAACTGGAGGAGCGCACACTGTACACACATCCTTGGACCCATCAAATAATGGCGACAAGAATCAACTCAGGCCACGTGGGCCACGACGAGCAAGAGGAGCTCTGAAGCAGACGGCACCACCATCCGCTGGGGATGCTCCACGCACTGAAGTGGGCGTGGAAGGACTTGGCAATACATGACATCGTGATAACGGAATGGGGCGTGGGCATGTCTGTCCACAGCGGCTCGGTTTGAAATACGGCTTTGCGCCGACCATGAGAGCCCCCCATTGAGGTGATGGAAACCACATTTTGCAACAGTGTACTCAAGAGACAACAGCGACATTTCCTCTGGAAATGGGATCCCCAGGAGGTCTTGTACACCTGCGGTTGCACCCGGCGAGTGGCCAGTTCGAGAGTACGGAGGAAAGATCTCTCAACCACCACCGCTTCCTATGGCCGTTTTCGATATTCGAAGAGTGCTAAATCTATTTACATGCATTCTCGGTTCTTCCTACTGTTTTGCTGAGAGATTTCTACTGCCCTTGAAGGCCCACAAATAAGTGACCCACGCCGGCATCCATTGCAACGGATGCTTAGCTGGCACGGTCCCTAGGTTGCGTACCCCGTTCGGTACTGTGCTGTACCGACAGGTATCCATTAGTCGCTGTACATGGATTGGACGCTCTCCCAATCCCAGTTGTGGAGGAGGTCATTGGAGCCCAGTCTTGTGTTGGGCAGAATCTACAACATCCCCGCACTCTGTATCCAGATACGCAGGTACAGTACGGCACAGGTATCTACAGTACTCACTCACCCCTCATGCTCCACGAGTGAATCCTCCTCAAGTGCAAGTTCAACCGAGACCACGCTATTGCATCGAGTGCTGGGCGGACGGCTCGTGAGAACACGAGCGAATGCAAGGGTCGTCGGTTTGTTTGCTCACGATACGTATTGAGTGTCGCGACCACAAGTCATCAGTGAACTTGTACCGTCACGTGAGAGTGCCTCCCGATGGGCGGAGAAAGTTCGAACTCAGGAACCCAACGAGAAGAACGAGGCCACACGTGCGTGCATGCGTCCAGGGACCTAGGAGATGGACACATGGAACGTTGGTCGGCATCATTGCTGTGCTGATCGGAAATCGAACCGATTTGATCGAATAACTCGGCATTTTTATTGCCTTTCACTCCGCGGAGGACGGTCCATCCTGCCACGTTTACGTCGTGGTGTGGATTCCGTGCCAGAGCGAAGGATTTTGTGGATCGAGTGGGAAGAGTCCAGCGAGCAGCTGAAGCTCCTCAACGCCACCGAAGAAGAAAGCGAATGCACTAGTGTAAGCGAAACGGCTCTCCGCACTATCGCAGACTCATTTTGTAGCACATCGACAAGCGAGTTGACCAGGTCAGCACACCGCCAAAGATGATTTTTCGCGAAGTCGTTTGCATCACGCTGGCAGTACCAGCCATGGGGTTGGGACCTGTGGTTGTCGATACCCTGCGGGTCCAGACGCAGGGAGATTACGCTCCATTGTTCTCTTCTGTACCTAGATGTAGGTTTCCGTAGTAAATTCAAGTGTAGGGAGGTGAACCACACACTACTAACTGTATGCATAGATTTGAGAGGTGAATGTGTGTTTTATGTGTTCTATTGGAGTCCCAACACTTGCACTTTGTTGTTGAAGTGAAGGCACAATCATGCCGCATCACCAAAACCTTTACACTCGTACACTGAGCGACTGTGGGAGAGTACAGACAGCAGGACCCAAGTCGATTACGCCACCGTGGCGGTCACAGGATCCGTTCATCACAGCATTCTGCCCAGGCCTCGAACTCCGAGGTTCCCAAACAAAGAGCAAGAGCGGCCTCCCCAACACACCGGGAGAGTGTACAGTACTGGAGAATAAACGGGCAAGCATACGCTGTGTGGGCGGTGCCAATGGTTTTTCTTCGCACTTCGGTACTGACAGTCCAGGACAACTGTACGAAGTGGACTGAAGCAAGCTGCGTGCGCAGAAAACTCGCACACACAAAATCTTTGCAAATCTGCTGTGCATAACCAACATAATATTCGCAACAGACGCGGCCCACGTCAGTTTATCTATTGATTTTTTTTTTCTTGTCGCAATTGGCATCCATACTGTATTACCGTATTAATACCCGCAGTAAACTACTCTCGATTGTCTGTGGTCGGCCCCTCCTGTTTGGAGAGCTGTGCCTTTTCTGTCTTTCCGGCCACCACATCTCGAGAGCTGACCAATTTCCCAAAAAGTGTCGACCAAGTGTGTGGAGGGGGGGGTGGCGACTTGCGTGCACGCCTGTCCAGTGCGGTCTGACACTTTTCACGCACGACTACACAGCACAATGCATGTGGGACACCACCGGGACTGCACTGTATTCTATTGTATGCTCCACATACAAAAAAGAAGAAAGAAAAAAACTCACCAAGCGTGGCATTGTCCTGAGGGTCCCATTCGAAAAAATAAAAATCGTCACGCCATTGCACCGTCTCCTACAGTATTTTATAGGATTCTCAAACGGGTCGGCATCATACGGTAGAGCTCCCACCTCCTGGGGCCACGGCCCATGGCACCCACGTTTCTCATTATGCCGGGGACCTTGTCTTGTCTTGATTTATTCGAAACTCGGGCTCCCATGGGCCATGGGCCATGGGTTCTTCATTTCTCCCATCATGAATTCGAACCCCTTCCCCTCTGGCGTACAGTATGGGCTGCTGCGCAAAGCCCGGACAGACTCTGACTGTCCGCTCCACTCCGCAGCTTCAAAGTGGAGGAGGGTCCAAGGGTAACTACTTACTGTATGTGTACCGAGCGTTTCCGCTCCGCTGGCAGCTTCACTGTCCCCTCCTCCTCCCAAAGCCCCCATGCCGAACTCAGCCAGAACTCTTTTTATTGCGTCGAGCTGCAAGCAAACGCCGGCCCCACTCTTTAGCCGACACCGTCGCACGAAGCGAAGCGACCGTGGGGGCGAGAAGCAAGCGAAGAACGCCTCGTTCCTCTTCCAGCTATACCGAACAGTCGCAAGAGCTGGGTTCAACCACCCCCGTCGCTCCCTCTTTCTCTTTCTCCGTTTCTCACCTCCACCTCTCCAACTGCCCACACGCGGAATTTCTTTGCGTTCCGTGCGCGCCGCCGACTAGAAGAGCAATGGCCGAGAACGCCGCGACAACGACCGAGGAGCTGCGCACGGCGTGGCTCAGCGCCGCCGACGCCGGCGATATGGAGGAGCTGCAACGACTTTTGGAGGCCCATCCGGGATTGCTCACGTGCAGGGAACAGTTCCAGGTGAGTTAAAAACACGGTCTAACCTGCAAGTGGTTAGACCTGGCTAACCGCCCAGACGTTCGGCCAGTGAACGCCGAATAGACCGTACTAACTGCCTCTGCTTTCCCTGCAGAGTCTAAAGGCCTCGACAGCGCTCCACCTGTGCTCGTGGCGCAACCACGCCGACACTGCCGCGTTCCTGCTGCACCGCGGCGCCGAACTAAACGCGCGCGACGAGGCCGGCATGACGCCGCTCCAGATCGACATCTTGCGCGTGTGCATGGAGAAAATGCGGCCCATCCCGCTGCTGCGCACACGGTGCATCGACGTGAGCTCACCGGTCGCGGTACGGTCTAATCTCGGGTCTATAATTCCCTTTTCTGATGTTGGTTACTGACGTGGATCTTTTTTCTATTCTATTATTTTATATGTCTCTCTCCGTAGCTCGCCAAGTACCGACGGCAGCTCGTGCGGGACCGCTCAACGTACGAGCAGATCGACACGTCGACGCTCGAGGTGCTGCTCAAGCACGACGCCGACGTGAACGGCTGCAGTGACGTGAGCGAGCTCGCACTGCTGCTCGCGCTCGACGACGGGCTCACGAAGCACGTCAAGCTGCTGCTCGCGCACGGTGCTGACGTCTACTTTCAAGACAAGAACGGCCGCACGGCACTCGACATTGCCGCCGAGCACGGGTACGCCGACCTCGTCGAGCTCTTGCTGAAAAAGTACCCCAAGCTGCTGCCACGTGCGGGGGTACGATCTTCCCATTTTCTTTCGTGGTGTTTTTTTCTGGAACGATACTCAGTCCATGTACCAAACTACTACAGGACCGAGCGCTTCGCGCTGCCGTGTGTTACGACGCCGAAGCCGTGCTGAGTCTATTGTACGAGCCCGTGCTGGGGCTACGAGACGACGAGGTCGAGAAGCAGCGGCTCCGTGGGCAGCTCTTCCACACGGCCGTCGAGTACGACGCACAGCTCGTGACGCGCGCGCTGCTCACGCGCGGCGTCCCCGTCGACACGGCCAACGACCGTGGCGAGACGCCTCTCCACGTGGCATGTCGGTCGTTCGAGGGCGAGGCCATGCTCGACGTATTGCTGACACGCAAGGCCAATGGCAACCGCGTTGTGCCGACCACGGGACACTCGCCGTACCACGTGGCCGCGCAACACCACGGACTCGACGCGATTGAAATTCTCGCTCGCCACGGCGCCGACATCAACCTCTTTGACCGGGTAAGGTCTCTCTATTTCTTTATTTTTTTCTTCCTCCATCGTCGGCTCACCATTTGCTGTCACTGGGTATAGAACTGGCACACACCGCTCGTGTTTGCCGCTGTCAACGGCTTTGGCGTCGAGACCATGGAGAGGCTGATAGACCACGGCGGCCATTTCAAATTCCGTGGCACGCGCAGTCGAGACGCGGTACGTTCTTAGATACAATGGAGGTGGATCCAATGCAATGTCTTATGTCTATTTGCTTCTAATCTCTAATCAGGTCGCCCAGCTGCTCACGGACTGGGTTTTTCAGCTCGCGCCGGCCGATATCCCGTCACTTGTTGACACGTTACTGGTCGCGGGCTGTGCCGAGCACGACCACTCGCGGTGCGTCGTGTCGGCGCTGCTCTGGTCCAAGCATACCCACGACGCGCTGCTCTTTCTCTGTCTCGTGCTTTTCACGGCAACGCCCCAAGCCGTCGAGACGGCACGCACACTGATTGCCGAATGGCTCGAACCGCGCGGCGCGACCCGCGTCGTGCAAAAGCTCGTCCATGACGCACTCTCGCGGTGAGAAAGGCCGACAAACGATCCTGGTCCCTGTCTATTGCGTATGATTATTTGCTTTCTGGTCTACTACTAGTACTTTCCATTCCCAGGCCTCCTCCTATTGTAGCACTATGGAAATTTCGTCCCCACGTACGTGAATATATATTTATAAACACCACCATCTGTAATACTACATAGTATCTCTCTGCTAATCGAGTCGATCAATACGCGCGAGTAGAATGCGGCCCACGAGCGACGCCACGTCGTGAGGCATGGTCGCGTCCTCTGCGCTTCCGTCTTCAAACAGTTCATGGAGCATTTTCAGCAACTCGCGTTTCCGATACAATTGCGACGCTAGAAACAGAGGCGACGCGAGCGCGACGTCTAGCAGCTTGAGGTACTCGCCACGCAACGCGTCTTCGAGCGGCAGATCGGTACATTCGCGCAGCACAATATCCAGCAGCACCTTATAGTCATTAATGTACACGACGTGCGAGACCTGGTCATGAAGCACAATGTCGATTAAAAGCTGCATAGAAACACCATAAAAATATAAGTCATTTTTGCGTAGAAATAAGTAAGCAAAAAAAAACACACGCACCTGGATCGAGTCGTGGAGTGGACTGCGGCGATGTGGTGGACACGGGTATCCGCACGAGTTGATGACGTGGAGCAGCGCGCCGCCGAGATGCTCAATGCCCTCGCGGCCCGTCTCGTCCTTGAGCACAACGTCCAGCAGCACCGATACAGTATTAGCGCGTACGGGCTTTTCGAGAATGGATCCATTTTGCGCGTCGCGCTCGTGGCGATGGAACGCCGCGAGGCAAATGGTCGTGGCCGCAAAGAGCTGCGTCGAGCTGCGGCCCAGCAAGCGCACCATCTTGGCCAACAAACTCGCATACGTCGCGTGGCGAAACACTGCGTGGCGAAACACTTGCGAGTCGCGCGTCGCGCATAGCAAGTGTTCGAGAAATGCCATCCAGTGGAACAGCTCGGCGGCCTGCGACGCTGCGCGCGGGTCGAGCTCGTCGAGAATCTGGCACGACGAGCTCACGATCGAGCGCAGCCACGACGCGCGCGTGCGGTCGATTTGCAAGTACTCGCTGCGCAGCGTGAAGCACACGTTGAGCAGCTCGGCCGCACGGATCCGAAGCCAGAGCGGCGAGCACACGACGTCGAGCAGCAGCTCCCAGAGCTCGTGCAAAATGGCGTCTTGGTCGGCGCGCAATGCGATTTCCCAATCGCCGCCGTCGCGGCACACGCGCAGCACCGACTCGATCTCGTGGAGCCGTCGCAGCGTCTCGCTCTGGTCTGGTGGCGAGTCCACGAGGCCCTTCCATGCCATCGTTAACGAGAGCGCGGATCACGACGGAGGAACGGAGCCTTTTACGCAGCCATACTCTGTGGTTGTGTGTGACGTGACATGGAGCACTTCGAGTCAACTTAGCGCGAACAGCTCCGCACTGAGGTTTTTGTAAGTAAACATGGGTTTGAAAAATGCGTTTGTAACGTGTGGGTTAGCTCCTGTTAAATCCGGTTTCCTGGAAGTTCAACCTTTCTTGCCTTTCGCACCGGAATGGAATTGAAAGCGACTGGGGTAGACGTGGGAGCTTCAATGTCGGTTGTCTGCTGATACTGTACCCACAGTTTCTTCCATTGGCCCATCACATGTCGCACCCAAACGCTCATTCTTCTCACAGGCGCCATGGCACTGTACAATACAATACGTAGGAGATTGGGAAGACCCATCGCGTGTGCATCCGGTCGACCCCTATCGCTAACGCGACTGTGGCGTCTTCCATGCCGCACACGGCAGTGTGGTTCTCCGCCGTGCGTGGACGCCCTAATGAGGCAGCCTTTCGTTTCGATAGACACGAATCTACATAGGGCACAACACACACAAAAACACAGTCAGTGGACCCATGGCGACCCATCTCCACACGAACGTACGTATCCGTTGCCGACACAAACGCGCCGCCTTCCGTCTGGTACAAGCGCATACTCGCTGGGGTAGTCGACCTCGACCATGGACGCATCCCGTGCCGGGTACACGTGCAGCACCGTGCCCATTACCAGTGGCGTTTTGACCTCGGTCTCATTGTCGTCGCACTGCGACGCCTGTGCCAGTGATGCATCCACGATGAGCAGCTCGACTGTATCACCGGCCTGCGGGAACACGCCAATTGTCGTTTCTTTTGCAGAGACTTGGAGCAGTTCAATGACGTTTGCACTGGGCAGGTCGAACCATTTGTCGCGCGTCTCTGGTTCGCCGTGGATATGGATCTTGACGCGGCGAGCAGGCTCGCGTGGGCCACTCGGACCGTCAATGTCTTGCTCCACGACCTGCCCCATGTACCAGTCGTTGCGCCACTTTTCCCACACGAGCGAGCCGACACTGAGGGGCATCGCGCGGGCGATGGCGACTGGAAAACGCGTACTCAGCGGCTCTTCCCGTTTTCCACACCGAATCGGTTTTAACGGAGCGCATGGGCTTGCCAAGATGAACCTTCCGAGGTTTGGTGATACGCAATCCGCAATGGAGGACGAGGTCGCGTCAGTCATGCCAGCGATCAAAAGCCACGATCGCTCGCCGGACGAGGAGCAACCACAGCCGTCGGCGTCGGCGCGTGGCGGAGACGGAGATAGAGACGGCGATGCGGCCCCGTCGCACGCGTCGACATTCCACAAGTTCCGCGAGCTGCTCATGGTCAAGCAGTTCTCCGGGCGCGACAACATCGCGGTAGTTTTACTGACGTCTCGAAACTCCAGTCTTTGTCTTTGCGATGCGATCGACTCATCATCCTGCGTGAATTGCTCGTAGACGCCCGTGCTTCCAGGTCGTCTGTACATCGGCTCACTCGGCGCGGCCTCGAACCGCGAGGGGCTTGACGCGGCCGGCATCACGCACATTCTCTGTGTCGCATCCAATCTTCCAATCCTGTGAGTCACATATCCCACGCACAGAATCCCAAACGTACCCGTTCGCTCACCCAGTCCGGCTCGCCTTGGCGTCTCTCTCGTAGATTCCCAGACCACTTTGTATGCGAGCGCTTGCCGCTTTCCGACGTACCGACCGCACGGCTTGACGACGTCCTCCCGGCGGGTCTGGCCTTCATCGACAGGTTTGAAATCCCGACTTGAACGCGTACCCTATTTGGCTTCACGCTTGCTGACGAGTTGAATTGGCGTACCTATAGCGCGCTGGTGGAGGGCGGTCGCGTCCTCGTGCACTGCTACGTCGGTCGCTCGCGGTCTGCGAGTGTCGTGCTTGCCTACCTGATGAGCCGTCACAAAATGTCGCTGGATGCTGCAATGCTGTTGCTCAAAACAGTGCGGCCTCAAGTGCAGCCCAACAGCGGCTTCCTCGCACAGTTGCGGTCACTCGAGAGCCGACACGCGGGCGAGACGTCTGCGCAAGAGGCTGTCAATACAGAGACGGTTGAGGAGTAAGCCAAGCGATCCTTCATGCCCCCCGCACGACCCTTTCAGCGACAGCAGCGTCAGGAAGATTCAAGGTCCGTACAGATACAGCAACATCACATTCCTTGCATACAAGAGAGTAAGTAGCCTCTCGGGTTCCGTCGATTCCCTACCTTCAATCACTCTTTTTCTTCCGCGTCTCTCTCCTCTTCCTCCTCGTCACCTTCCTCGTCTTCATCGCCCTCACCATCTTCGCCGTCTTCATCTTCCTCTTCTTCTTCGTCTTCGAACGCGGTCTTCATCGCGACGTCGAATTCGCGTGCCTTTTCGCGCATGCGAGTCACGGCCTCCGACGTGCTCTGACGAGATGAGCGGCGTTGTGGCGCCGGCCGTTCAACCTTGGTTTCCTCCTCTTCCTCCTGCATCGCTTCGCCGTCTTCTTCTTCATCGTCTTCTTCACTGTCTTCTCCACTGCCACCTTCCTCCGAGTTGGAACCATTAGTATCAGACGAGTCCGAGTCGGAATCGCACCGCCCCGTGCGACGCCCACCTACGGTCGAACGTCTGCTAGCGTGGGCCGAGGAGCGACGCACTTTCTTCCTGGTGGCCGCGCATTCCTTGATGGCAGTACGCAAGGCAGTCGTTCGCTCGTCCACGCGGTCACTTGCCCACACTTGGTCCTGCTCCACAACAGCATCGGCTGTCGTGGTCTTGCCGAGCTGACGCCGCCCCAACGCGTACGAGGCTGTGAGTCGTTTCAACAGTGCCTCGAGGCTCTTGCCAATGGCCTTTTGTGCACCAAAGCAACTAGTTGTCACCTCCCGCAACATCGAGAGTAGCAGTGCCGCAGAGCGAGTCTCCGCGGCCGAGATATCCGTGAGCACGACAAGTTTGGCCAGAAGCTTTTGGCGCGCGTCGAGTTCCACAGAGTCAATCTTGGGGGTCATCGCACGCATTTCCTCCAACGCGAGAATATCGACGCACATGTTGATCGCGGCGCGATTGTGGTGCGCACATTTTTGGGTGATCGCCGACGCTGGCATTTGCGAACTCGAACTCGTGCCGCCCTCGTCGGTCTCAGCTTTCTTCAGAGCCATCGTATCCACGACGTCGTCGCTGTGGCCAAGTAGATGCAAAATGTACTTGCAGCACGTCGCGACGTCGATTTGGTTGAGAGCATCTCTCGCATCGTCGCTGGGCTCGTACTTCTCAATGCTCTTTTGGAGCAGGTAGATTGACGCTTCTTCAAACAAAGTGCAGTTGGCGGTCGAGGCCTTGACAAACGTCGGGAAAAACACACTCATGAGCTGCAATGCGCGCGCCTGGTAGCCGTGCTCACTCAACAGTTGCACTTTTTGAAGACGCGGGCTGAAAAATGTTTCGAGCAAAAACGAAAGCACCGGAGGGTGGCGTACGCGGTGCATGAGGAACAATTTAGCGAAACCCTCGACGATCGTCGACTGAACATCCAGATCGTCGTGGGATGTCGCCGCGAGCTGCGCGAGCCCCATAAACACCGTCTTGAGCTCGAGGTTCTCCGTCGTCAAGCCCGATGCAGCACCGTCGTTATCGCCATCGTTGCCGGCATCGTTATCGGCATCGTTACCATCGTCAGTTCCGTCCTCGGTCGCTTCCGTTTTCACCTTTGCCGGTACAATGATTTGCGGCACGAGGTTGGCAAAGCTGAACACCATATCCATGATCGCGCGGATGCAGTTCATCTTGACCTCGCGTTCTTCGTCGGGATTGTTGAGCGCCCGCCAAAACACAATCAAGTGGCGCTCGGCGACGCGACGGTCAAGAAGGCAAAAGAGACCCAGGCATTCCATGCCGGTTTCGCGGATCGCTGGAATATCGCTTTCGATCGACGGCAAAATGTAACGTCCGACACCGGCGATGACGGGGTGCTTCAGGTTGTAGTTGGTCAGCTTGAGCAGCTGCGACAAGATCTCCAGGCACCGAAGCCACGCGAGGACGCGAGGGTCTTGCAGTTTCTTTTCTAGTTCCTCCATCTCGCGCTGCACAACGAGGTATTCTTCGGATTCGTACTCGAGCTTTTCAATGAGCTGATCCAACTCATTGAATCGCTCGGTTGCGGCTTCCAATTCTTCTTCCGAGAGCCCCTGCGGTTCGGCATCTCGATCCTGACGCTCGCTGTCCATGGGATCGTAGAGATCCGACATGATCTCGGCCACGACGCGCACAAAGTCGCTTTGCGAGTTGCCGACCGCATAGATGTTGGCCATGAGTTCCATGATACCGGGTGTGAGCCGCGTGTCCAGCGATGTGTCGCCGAGCAGTTTTCCTACACCAGCATCCAAAAGATCGTCAATAAGTGCAGTATCATCAAGATGTACCACAGCAAAAACGTACGGAGTGACTCGAGGAGCACACGTCGACCATACTCGTCTTGAAAGTCCAACGATCGACCGAGCGCGAGGAGCTGCTGCATCATGAACATCATTTCTTCTTCGCCACTGGTGGCGGCGATGCGAAGCACCTTGATATAGTCCGAGATCGACGGCAACAGTGCCAACAGCTTTTCTTCATCTTTGTCATCGTCTTGGAAGTACACACACTGCTCACGCCAGAAAAACACGCTCGCCCCGTCCAACGCATCCTTGAGGTCGCCCGTAAACGCGCCCGCTTCATCGCGCTGCTCAAGTACATCGGCCACATCGATGCATGGCACAACGGGTTCGAACGGATGGTTGGTCGTGTGGAAGTGGATCAATAGCTTGGACACTTTGGTGCAGAGCGCCGCGAAATGCTCGACGTCGAGCGCCCGCAAAAGCCGCGCAGGCGAATAGTTGTTGTCGGGAAGCCATCGGTCCACGAGCATCTGCTCACACGCCGTGCGCACGGCCGGCGAGCGATCTTGGAGTCCCTGGTCCAAAAGCTGCGCGCGGTCGTTGATCGGAATGTCCTTGAACTGCACTTGATCGCGAAACACGTGGAACGCCGCCGCGCGTACTTCGTCGCTCACGTCACGGATGCGAATGACCAGATCACGGTACGTGAACTTGGTGACCGCAACATTCTCGATCGCGGCTTTGCGAACATCCCTACACCACCCCACCTCAAGTTAATTTTTATGAAGAAGAGAAGGTCCTTTACAGTGACGGATGGCAACGTACTTGTTGGGGTCGGAGACCATGAGCCGAACGAGTTCCGCCGTGACTTCATCGGTCGGCTCGTCATTGTCTTGCAACCGCTTGAGCACGAGCACGGTTTGAATGCGCACAGTCGCGAGCTTGTCACTGGCGCGCGGAATCATGGCCTTGCGCAAACGCTCAAATGTTTCCTCACTGTAAAAAAAGAATGGGAAGAAGAATGTCAGCCCTCCTACGGTATCATCTACACCCCCCACCGCCACAAACCCACGTACTCGATAATGTCGACCTTGTTGAGAATGAGCTGCAGCATCTGGCACGCGCGCAGTCGAATGGTCTTGTCGTCGACCTTGGTCGCCTCAATGACGCGGTTGAGCAATTCGGCCCGCAACTCATTCAAACTCGCATCGCCCAGGTCCGCTTCTTCGTCTTCTTCTTCATGTTTTTCTTCGGCACTGGCAAAATCACCTACCGGCTCGTCGCTCGTCTTGTCGCCCTGCTTGGTCGTGCGCAGAAACATGCCCACGAGCGACGCGATCGTGCCGACCGTGACCGCGTGGAGCTTGGGCGCGACCAGCACGCGGCCTATGGCGAGCCACATCTCCTCAAGAAAGAGCGCAAACTGCTCCTCGGCGAGCGCCTCGCCATTGTCTACCTCGGACCGGTAAATGTGCTGGATGCGGCGCACGGCCGGCAGCAGCGCGCGCTCGTCGCGCTCACGGGTCTCCTGCTCGTGGGTGTCCTTGTCGGCGACTGTGGGCTCGTTAGTCGCCGCTGCACGGCCCGCCGGCTGCTTGCTGTTCGTGTGGTACTGGGCCTCTTCGATGGCCTCAAATTGCGCGTCCTGGAACACCTCGCGCAGCGCGAGCGTCCACTCGACGACGTCGTCATCAGCGCCGGCGGCTCCCATTTTCCCCAACGCAAACCAGTTCAAACAGGGATTTTCTTCTGCGCGGAAAACCCACTTGCGCGCCAAAAAGGAAAGCTTCTCTTAGATCCGACTGTTTCTATTAAAAACGGTATGACACCGGTACTTGCACAGTTTCGTCTGAAGATTTGGGTTACGGTTACTGTTGCTCAATAAGTTGGATGCGCCAATTTATTGGTACATCGAATGTGGACTCCACGTTGTGGAGTCGAGATTCTGCGCCTTGCACATCGGAAGGAAATCAGCGTTAGTGACGCTGATCTCCATGTCGTCTCTGCTGATTCGGTGTAGGACATGAGAATTCCATGTCCTACACCGAACCAGTAGAGACGGGTGGCGACACCCGTGTTGCACGGTCTGCGATCGACACGACACGTGCAGCCGACAGTATAGTCTGTCCAGCCACAAGAGTTGCGTGTCGTGCGCAGGGAAACACTCACTCGAAACACACACTCTCTCTCTCTCCATGTAGTGTACACCTGTAGATTCTAGAGAGAGGGAGAAAGGTGGGATTCTAGCCTGGTTGTGGAGTTGTCAGTAGCGAAACGGTCATCATTATGGGCGACCGAGGATACGAATACATACTGTACAGTACAGTGCTGCACATATTAATACAGTACATCTTGATATTTTTGATGACAGCCACAACTTGTGGCTGTCACGCAAATATCAAGATGTACTGTATTAACATGGGTGGCACTCTGCTGTATTCCAGGTGTCTGCACCAAAAATACAGAGATTTTTACCGATAAGTACAGAAATGGACAGAAAACATCCATAAATGGCTTTTCCAAGGACGGTGGACAGCAACTAGTGCCTTATCTCTAAACCTTTTTACGCTTCGCGCACGGAGCTGTAGGTTTTTACCCTAGTCCGCGGCCTTCGGCCTGCGTAGCCAAGTGACACCGTTTAGCCAAATCGCGCCAAACGCGATTTGGTAGCCGAGGGGGTGGTTTTGGTGGTCACTGAAGTGCGGG
>JAADVC010000860.1:0-14754 GCA_023334575.1 Pythium volutum | reverse complement strand
CCTTCTTGGTTGTCCTCTTCTCAACTGACTGCCCCAGCTGTCTTCATCCTTCCGCGGCCACGCGGCCGAAAATCCCCACCGGTCTCCCCCCTTGCGCTCGACTTGGTCTCCTCGCTGCCGGACCCACCGGAACCCACCGGAACCGGACGGTCACGCGAACCGTCACGCGAACCGTACCGCAAACCGCGCCATTGACCGTCACTCTCGCCCTTGGTTACGCTGGCTCGACGTCGCCTCCGTCGCGATGTCACTTCTCAATCTCAATTGAGTCTGTTTCCCCAACATCGGTGAGTCGAAGAAAGCGACAATACAGACAAGCGGTCACCAGCTAGTAGGTGAAGTCTGGTTCGTGCTCTATCTCCTGGACGGTCGACTCCTCCAGTGCCTCGCCGATCTTGTCAAAGTTGCTGTGCCCGAGCGGCACAACAGCACCCTCGATCCAAAAAGAACGCTGCTGCTTGAAGAGAAAAGAAAGCGACCATCGATTCTGCGAAATCGTTCACAGAGATATGGATGCTGTCCATTTCCGACTTGGGAGACATTGCTACCGCCCTGCGCGATCGCCTCGTGGTTCGCAGTTGTACGGAAAAGTCGAGCTCAATACTGACTGTCATTGTGGGTTTCTCCCAGTATCCACAGTTGTGTCGAATCCATTTCGTTGATTACCTCGACATGGCTAGGTGGTGCAGAACACGTTCTCGAGCAAACCGGCGCGAGTAGCCCGTATTCCCTTTCTCCTTCTCTTTGTTATGCTCTCCGGAAGATGAAAATGGAATTGGGTGACGTTCGGCTGCCGCTCTTGACGACCTTGAGCGCTCAGCGAGCTGCGGCTGCGCAGTGCTGACCTCAATGTGCTTTTAGGAAGCCGTCACGTATCGTGCAAGGTTGCGCTGGTCGCTGTGCTCCAACAGGACACCGATAACGAGTCTTATAGTGCCACCCCCGAGCGCGCCATATACATTACGCCCGAGTCTGCCCACGTGCAAGAGCAAGAAGCCGCCGTGCACGTGTGGTCAGATTGAAAACCGATACATGTGTCTTGGTCGTCACGCAATCTCACTTTCGAAACATTATGTCGTGTTCCACAACGAGAGAAAACAAAACGAAAAAACATGTTGTATTATACAACATGTATTGTGCGTTTCTAGCATTCTGTCATTGGATGACTGTCGTAATCCTAATTCTACCTGACCCTAAATACGTTGTTTTATAAGTGAAGGGGGCAATAACACGAAGCAAAAATACGATCTCCTTAGCCACTCATCCGTAAAACAACGGATGTGTTCAGTGGAATGTCACCAGACAGAACAGAAATCACCAGAAAGAACATGACGAGACAAAGAATAGCAACATCCCGCAGAGCGAATCATATCCATCACCTAAGAGAATGAAGTAGCTGCCAAGACTGGCATCGGATTCAAACAAGAAAGCATGCCAGAGTCAAGAGTCACCGTTAGACTTTAAATTTACGGTACGCAATATATACAGCGCATCGTAGCCTGAACGCATCATACCCCTCTCGTCTGCATTTATGTCGCCGTTGGCCACGACATATACGTACAATTGCTCGTGTGAGCGTGCACAGTCACCGATCGATATTTGTGGCTGCGTCCTTTTGAGTCAAACCGCTCATGAAAACTTTAGTAGAATAGTGTGCCTTCAAATGTCGAGTCGACATCTTTTGGCGTTTTCGACAAGGTCGTTGATTTGTGCTCAAAACTCTCTATTTGTCGGTTCTGGAACCGACAAAATCGTATTTTTGTCATAAAGCGAAGCTAAAGCGTTCATATCAGGTGTTTTGTGGTCAGCTGAAATACTAAAACGAAGATGGATAATTAGCAACTCAACGATCTCACTCTCTAAAACGTCGAATTACCAATCCATTCCCGACAAAGTTGTTGAAACGCACGATATAAACATGTTGTATAATACAACATGTGGTATTGGAGGTTTTAACGACCCCTAATGAATGATTGGCCCAAATAAAATTTTCACATATTTATTTTTTATAATATTTCACCAGTAACCATGAGGTCTCTGAATCAATATTTTAGCCAATGAAATGGTTTTCGTAGATCGAAATGATTGGTGGATGGCCCCGAAACGGCACTTTGACAAGCAACAAGAAGCGGCACGATGGCGAAGAAGGCAGCGATGGCGACCAAGAAGGCGACGGACAGGAAGCGCCAGCGCGACGAAGAGGCCTTCTCGTCCAGCGAAGAGGACGAGAAGGACGACGCGATGGACGGACGCACTTCTTCGTCCTCTGAGTCGGTCTCGAAGCCGCAGCAGAAGCCGAGAGCCGTGAAGAAGAATGTCGCGTCCGCGGTCAGCAATGAAGACAGCGACAGCGACAGCGAAGAAGGGAAGGACGACAGCAGCGACGACGAGACGGAGAATGCGTTGTTCCGTCCAGCGCCTGCGAAGCAGGAAGTTGATGAAGAGGACGATGGTACCAGCAGCGACGAGGAGGAGGAGGCAGAGGAGGAGGAGGAGAGCACCAAGGATGAGGAGGTGGAGGTGAAGAAGGAGAAAAAGAAGACAAAGGCCGAGAAGAAGGGGCCCGAGGCATCGACGCCGTTGAGTAAGGAACTGGAGGACGAGGTGGCGCGCAAGACCGAGGCGACCGTGTACATTGAAGGCATCCCGTACAAGGCGAACGAGAGCGACATTGTGACCCATTTTGCGCCGTGCGGCAACGTCAAGGAAGTGCGTATGCCGCGGTACCAGGACTCGGGCAAGCCGCGCGGGTACGCGCACGTCGTCTTTGACGCGGCCAGCGCCATCCCCAAGGCGCTCAAGCTCGACGGCAAGTACCTCTTTGGTCGGTACCTGACTGTGAAGCAGGCCGAGCGACCGCGCACGCTCGAGACGGCGCTGCAAGAGCAAAATAGTGTCAAGAAAGCCGTGAAAGGCTGCAAGACGGTCTTTGTCAAGCACCTGCCGTACGATGTCGAAGAGGCCACTGTCAAGGAGGCGCTGGCGAGCTGCGGCACGATCGTGAGCGTACGGCTGCCGCTGTGGAACCACACGAAAAAGCTTAAGGGCTTTGGCTACGTCGAGTTTGCGACCGAGGACGAGGCCGTCGCGGCCGTGCGACGCAGCGGCATGCGGATCGGCGATAGAATGGTGATTATCAGTCTCGAGACCGTGGCGAGCGCGCCCAAGGCGTCGTTCCGCACGACCGACGGCCGCTTCTGGCGAAAGGGCGACGAGGCCAAGTCGTCGCTAGTGACCAAGCTCACGGAAAAGTCCAAAAGGCCCACCAAGCCCGACCACAAGTCCAAGAAGCACAAGACCAAGTAGAGAGAGAGAGAGAGAGAGAAACAAAACAAAGGAGGGATCTAAATTATCTCAGTTTATACATGCCGTCCGACTCTAAGGATGCTCCACTGCGCGCTCAAATACACACTCATTTTATCCCGGCTGCCTGCTGCTCGCATTTGGTAACGAGCACCTCATAGTCAAGTTCAGCGAGCAGATGCACCAAAACCTGCTGCCTGCACGCACATGAAGATTCAAGTTCAATTGGCCGGACGACGTGATGGTCTCGTGGTCTCTACCAACTGGCCGAGATCGAAGTACACGGACGTGAGATTCGGCTGCACATTCATCCAGACGTCTCAATCATCATCGAGTACGAGTAGCACCCAGCCACAAGCACGGCCTGCATAAGCTTGCCGTCGAATGGCTTGGTGAACTGCGACAGCGTCGTCTTCGAGCTGGTCGTGTCGCCCGGGTCACTAACGACGCCAATCATCGTCTCGATGCCTTCCTGGCGAGGGCGGCATCTTGAACGAACCGCTGAAGTCATTGCGGCCGATCGCGTATGTGTAGTTGACGCTGTCAAGCCTGCGCACCAGCGCCATGCTGAGCTTTGGGGACGTGCACTCGTACGGTACTCGGGCTCGTCGACGCTGTAAGAGCCTCACCCACATGCAATAGAGTGCCTACCGTTCCCGTGACAATCGGGATCTCAACCACAGAGCCGAAGCCGTCGAGCGCTTCGACCTTGGCGAGCGCGACCAGCAAGTTTCGCAGACTTGAGCGTGTTGTATTCGTCCATGACGCGCGTGGCCATCTTGGGCCACACCTCGAAGCCACTGATGGTCAATACAGTATGTGCTCGGGAGAATGGGACCTTGGCTTTGCCGTCTTTGCGGATTTACAACCACACGAGCGAGACAAACGTTACCTTGCGCCAGCCCAGTATTTCGCCTGGGAATCCAGAGTGCCCATCGCTGGAGTAACACACGCGTGCTCGCGGAGAACGTCCTTGATGAGCCTCGAAGCGAGCGGATGCGATTTTGGTCGTTTGCAGAAGATGAGAGTGTTCTGGGAACTGTGGTCATGATCTGGCCGGACGTCTACGACGACAAGACAGGATTCATCACGCATACTAAAATGCAATCGGTTCGGTTGAGTTTCTTACGTCACGATAAAAAATGGAGCTAGAGCTGGATATCAACGGCGGGGGTTTGGGAATTCGGAAGACAAGAGTACAGCACCTGGCGGTATTGGGGGATTGGGGTCGGAATATCACGATCGAGTTCCTCGCCCTGCGTCACTGCCCTCACAAACCGCAACAGTTTTCCTTCGACTGTTCGTTCTGCTCGTCGACACGAAACTTGGAGCCGTTGGCCACGTCTAATCGGTCATGTTCGCTTTCGGCCAGTCGCTTCTGAATGTCCACAGCGATCGAGCGGAACGCCTCGTCAATGTTGATGTTGTTCTTGGCGCTTGTCTCGAAAAACTTGATGCCAAACTCATCCGCGAGCTCTTGGCCCTGCTGCGTCGTCACAGCCTACAATACAGAAACCAAAAGACTGTCAGTTAACTCAGCGCAACTTGTTTTCTCAGCTGAAATCTCCGTACTCGTTCCGACGGATCGACGTCGCATTTGTTGCCAATGAGGATCTTGTTGACATTGGACGATGCGTTCTGTCGGATCTGGGTCATCCAGTTGCGAATGTCTAGTACCAAACCAAAAGCACGTTGGTAAAACACGGGACGTATCCATCGTGATGGAATCGACTGCGAATAAGACACGTACTCTGGAACGAGTGGTCATCGGTGACGTCGTACACGAGCAGGATGCCCATGGCACCACGGTAGTAGGCTACAATATCCCCAACCATTCGGGCGTCAGCTAAGAAAGATATTACAAGAACAACAGTCTTTGCCATAGCGTACCCGTTGTGATCGTGCGGAAGCGCTCTTGACCCGCCGTATCCCAGATCTGTAGCTTTATTCGCTTGCCGTCGACGTCAATTGTCTTGACCTTGAAATCGATGCTGTAACATTTCGTTAGTTTCCACTTTTGCTCCACCCCCTGCTCCTCACAGCTCCTCTGCAAAAGACGCACCCTATCGTCGTGATGAAGGACGTCGTGAACGAATCGTCCGAGTAACGCAGCAGCACGCAACTCTTGCCCACGCCTGCGGCAAGACACACAAGGGACACAGAGAAGCTTCGTTAGATCAGCATGCCGCATCTACCCTCCGGCAAAACATTAAGAAAGCGCCCGACGTACCGCTATCGCCAATGAGAAGGAGCTTGATGAGTAGATCGTACTTGCTGCTGTGGACGACCATACTGAAGATGACGCAGCGTCTGGACTGGGGCGTTAGAGAGATGGATAGATAGAGAGCGCCGGCGAGCGCGGGCAGTCGCTTTTTTTTTTCTCTCTTTGTTGTCGTGCTGAGAGCTGCTTGGGTGTTCTTTCCGCCCCATTCGAACACTTTCTATCGGAGAGGTGTTCTTAACAAATCTATTTCGACATGTCTGTAATAGATATTGACACGGTATATCTGTCGAAAAACATTGCTGACATGAAGCCATTTCTGTGAATCCAATGAGCGTTGCATTGGACGGCGAAGAGGTGAGCGCTGGGACGACTGGGTGGATCATGACAGCGACGTCGACGTTTACTGTTTCTTTGTGGCGTTAAATGCTTTCCGCTGCAAGTGGCCATCATACCGACGTGTAAGGCACGATCCCAATGGTCAACGTCCTGCGAAAGTACCACTTGGGTCGTCAAGCTGTCGTCGATGCGGCTGGCGCGGCAATTCTACCGAAGGCGCCGAGTATATGCTTATCGTGGTGCCAAACGAGCCCGCTACTTTGAGTTGGCTGGAGTTGGACGATGACGCCATTCCCTCACCTAGCGGATCCAACTGCAGTGCTGTATAGGGTTAATTGCAGCAGCCTTTCTTGGACTGTTCGTTCTGCTCGTTGACGCGAAACTTGCAGCCGTTCGCCACATCTAATCGGTCATGCTATTCGGCCAGTCGTGTCTGGATGTCCACGACGATCGAGCGAAACGCGTCGACGATTTCAATGTTTTTCTTGGCGCTTGTCTCGAGAAATTTGATACCAAACTCGTCTGCCAGTTCTTTGCCCTGCTGCGTCTTCACCGCCTGCGTTGATCCCAGCCAGAAGCACACCCAGCTTATGAATACCCGTCCATCGCCTTTATGGTAGCTCCTAAAACGCACTCGTTCCGACGGATCGACGTCGCATTTGTTGGCAATGAGGATTGTGTCGACCGTGGAGGACGCGTTCTGCCGGATCTGGGCCATCCAGTCGCGAATGTCTAGTACCAAGCCAAAAGTAACGTCTCAGCGACGAGGTAACACGGACGTATCCATCGCGACGGAATCGACTGCTATGGTGATACGTACTCTGGAACGAGTGGCCATCGGTGACGTCATACACGAGCAGGATGCCCGTGGCGCCACGGTAGTAGGCTACAAAATCCCCGACCCCAAGCGCGTTAGCGGAGAGTGCCCAACATACAGATGCCTAGGGTTCTGCGTCGCGACGGTGTACCCTTTGTGAATGCGCGGAAGCGCTCGTGGCCTGCCGTGTCCCAAATGTGTAGCAATGACCGCGTGCCGTCGACTTCGACCGTTTTGGCCTTGAAATCGACACTGCAACCCGGCAAACCGCTCACTCAGTTTCCACACCGGTCCACACTCATGGCCTCGCAAAAGCCGCACCCGATCGTTGTGACGTAAGGCGTCATGAACGAGTCGTCTGAATAACGTCGCAGCATGCAACTCTTGCCCACGCCTGCGCCAAGCCAAAAGACATATTGTCAGAATGCTCACTCCAAGTTTGGAAAATCCAACGCACCACTGTCGCCAATGAGAAGGAGGTTGATGAGCACATCGTAGTCGTAGCTATGGAGGACCATCGCGACGACGCAGCGAGTGGGCAGGTCCGAGGCTGGAAAGATTGAGTGCGTCTGCGGGCAGTCGCTTGCTTTTCTTTTCGCTGGGTACACTTGCACTTTCTGCCATTCGAACATTTTCTAACGTTAGCGGATACACGTTCTTATCTAGAAAACTCGACATGTCGATTACCCTATTATCGACACTCTCTCATGTGTCGAAAACACCTTCCACCTTGGCCACCAATGGAGCCATTTGCGGTGAATCTATCGAGAAATACCAATGGTGGCGACGAGCGACGACGAGTTGGCGTGCGACGTGGAGGAGATTGAGAATGAGAACGAAGTCGAGAGCTGGGACGACTGGGTCGACGATGGCGGCGACGCGCCAGTGTTCAGCTGCCTCTTCTGCGACGTGAAATGCGCCGCGCAGGCGCCGCTCCACGAGCATCTCGCGGCGGTCCACCAGGGCTTTTCGCTGCAAACGGTCATTGCTACGCACAAGCTCGACTTGTACGGCACGATCCAAATGGTTAACTATCTGCGCAAGTCGCATTTGCGTGGCCTCACGGTCGATGCGATTGTCGCGACGATCGCGGCCGACGGGGCGGCGGCGTTTGCCGACGACGAGTACTTGATGCCCGTGGTGCAGGACGACCCGCTGCTGTACTGTCTCGAGTCGGCCGACAGTGACGACGACTTTGACGGTGATGATGATAATGATGACGACGACGAGCTGGATCCAGAGCGCGAGGAGAAGCACAGTGAGCCGCCCGCTGCAGCGGCAAAGGCGGCGACCGTGCCCGTGAGTGTGGACCACTTGCAGCGTGAGAACGACGAGCTCAAGCAGCAGCTGCTCAAGTACACGCGGCTCATGCGTGACTTGGTCACGGACGACGAGAGCGACGTGGCCGCGGCCAAGGCCAAGCTTAAGCCAGCGGACAACGACACGTATTACTTTGACTCGTACTCGCACGTGGGCATCCACCGCGAAATGATCACGGACCGCATCCGCACGGACGCGTACCGCAACGCGATCCTCCACAACCCCGATGTTTTCAAGGGCAAGGTCGTACTGGACGTGGGCTGCGGCACGGGCATTCTCAGCATGTTTGCTGCGCGCGCCGGTGCGGCGCGTGTGATTGGCATTGACCGCAGCGAGATGGGCACGGTCGCGCGCCAGATCGTGGAGGACAATGGCCTCCAAGACGTCGTCACGATCGTCAAGGGCAAGGTCGAAGAGCTCGAGTTGCCCGAGGGCATTGACAAGGTCGACGTGATCATTTCCGAGTGGATGGGCTACTGTCTGCTCTACGAGTCGATGCTCGACACGGTGCTGTTTGCGCGCGACAAGTGGCTCGCGCCCGGCGGCTTTCTCTTTCCCGACAAGTGCTCGATGCACATTCAGGGCGTCTACGATGCGCAGCAGCGGATCGCGTTTTGGGACGAGGTCTACGGCTTCAACATGACGGCCGTCAAGACCAAGATCACGATCCGCGACGCGTTTATTGAGGATGTTTCGCCAAGCGACGTACTCACGGACCGCGCGCTGCTCAAGCAGATCGATATCGACCACGTCACGTACGACGAGCTCGACTTTCGTTCCGGGTTTACGCTGCGCGTGACCAAGACGAGCACGATGTACGGCTTTTTGTCGAGCTTTGACATTGGCTTTGAGCGAGGGTGTGGTAAGCCCGAGTACTTTACGACCGGTGTCGAAGGCACGCCGACCCATTGGCACCAAGTGTTTTTCCACGTTGAAACGCCGTTCGCGATAACGGAAGGCGAGCAGCTGCAAGGCAAGTGGTGGGTGCGCCGCAACGCCGAGAACCCGCGCTTCTTGGACGTCGAGATCGAGTGGAAAAAGGCGGACGAGACGGCCTACAAGAAGCAAGCGTTCCGTCTCCATGACTAAACAAAGCAGGAGAAGAACAACGACGCAATCCCTAATAGATCTCTCCCCTTGGAATTTTCACCGCGTGGCGTGACGAGTATGGTTACTACTGCTCGCCGCCACCAGTGTTGCTTTGCTGTTGTTGTTGTTGCATGTACTTGACGCGAGTGATAATGTCCTTGACGAGCACCGACATGGCACTGATCTTGTCAAACTCTGGACCGGACGGCGGCATGAGCGACAGACAGCGTAGCAAAATCATGCTCGTGCCCGTGAGCGACGGCGCCTCATCGAGTTTCACGACTTGGCGGTCGGCGACAAACGGCGGGAGCTTTTCAGCGACAATCCACATGAATAGATCCGCTGGCAAAATGCTCATGATCATTGCGTACTCGACTTCGGCCTTCATGCGTTGCAGCATCAGCGACAGACGCGCGCGTGCGATCGCGCCTAACTGAGGAACGAGGCGTTCCGGATGCTTCATCTTTTCAAACGCGAAATCCGCTTGCTCGTCCTTGCCACTTTGGTACAGGAAAACGACGTACTCTTCACGAATGAACTCGGTCGGCAAGTGGAACGACTCGGCCAGCGCAAAGCCAAGGTCATTATTGTGGTGGAGAAGCTGGCGCAGGAACTGCGTTCGTTCCTTGTCGATGGCGCGCTTGTCGGCCGCGCTCACGCTACGAGCGATCGCATTGACGTCTTCCATAAACGAGTCGGGCCGACACAAATCACGTCCGTTGTCGGAAAAAAGCTTGACGATCGAGACGGGCGTCACGGAAGTCGCGGCAAACGAGTCGAGCAACATGATCAAGCTCAAGTGGTCACCCAGACGCGACGACGAGACGCGACGGACGGGAAACTCGTACAACGACTGCATGAGCAACGAGGACGCACACGACGGCGGCCATTTCTCGTCAAACACGCGACGCAGATCGCGTACAGGCGTGGACCAGTGTCTCCGTGACGTCAAACTCTCCATCACGACAGCAGCTGGGGCTTCGTCGTCCTCAAAGTCGCCACCACGGACTTCGACATCGGATCCTTCATCGTCTTCTTTCTCTCCTTCATACTCCAGTTGCTTGTCTTGGTGAAACCGAAGTTGGTCATGGGATTGAATCTCTCCCCACGCACTGATGAGTACGCGCAGTAGGCTGTGAATAATTGAAAAGAACCGTCTTGCGATCTGCGGTTGCAGTCCACGCTGGGGTTTCCGTCCAGCGGCACTCTCCTCCCAAAAGCTGATCAACGTGACGACGTGTATCCGAATATACCGCTCCCAAATGTGGACTCCCATCGCGACCTTGAGCCGTCTTGAGGACAGTGCCTTGACTTCGTTGACCGCATCCTCGAGCTGGTGCATATCGGATCGTTCGGCGTTCCACGCCGCACAGAGAAGACTCGCGCGAAAGCAAAAAAGTGCATCCGTGTCGGCAAACTGGCGAAAGCTCTCGAGTACGTTCCTCCAGCTTTTCATCTGAGCCGACGTGCGACAGTGTTCGAGCGAGGCGACCCAAGGATCATAGGCGGGGACGACGGCAGTCGTGGTAGCGGCGGATGCTGCAGCCGTGTCAACTTCGCTTGGTTGGCCCAAACTCGACTTGGCCTCTAGATTGTTCTCTTCGAGATCGAATCCTTCATTCAGTTGCATCAACGCCACCAGTCGTACCACTTCATCGACTTTTTCGACGCTCTCAATCGAAGTCTTGTCCAGGCGACCCAGTCGGAGCGCGACATGGACGGCCTTGGCAAGACAGTCCTGGATGATGCTCCAGCGGAGACCACCATCGACGCTGCTGTGCTTGCCCAGTGTCGACTCCTCGATCGCTTTGGACTGCTGCTGCTCGCCCCATCGACACTGCTCAGACAAGATGAATGCGTGGACGAGCCGCTGGGATCGCACGCACGCGCGGAGAATCTGGGCCATCGGATCCGGACACGACGAAAGTCGAAACTTGTTGGACGGATCCACGCTTTCTTCTTCTGCGTCCTGGTCATTCTCTTCCAGATCGCCTTCCAAATCGGGTGTCCCAATGTATGGTGTGAGCCACCGTTGGAACGCACACGAGAGACTTGGCGGTGGGATTGCGAGGATCGATCCGATTGGAAGCGCAAAATACCACTCAATAAAGAGCTGGGTGTGGGTCGTCGGTGTCACAAAGATCGACGCGTGGAGTTGCTGAAGCTCTTGGACGGCAAACACGTTCGACAACACCGGCGTAAAAAGAAATGCGGTCAATGTCGCAAATTGTGGCGGACGAACGCTCGAGCGAAACACGGGGACGTTCAGTAATCGGAGCGCTTCACGTAGAAAATCTTCGGTTCGCTCCGTTTGCTCATACAGTGCTACAATGTCTCGGCGTCGAGGCAGTTCCGCGTCGGTAAATGGCATGGAAAAGTACTCCATAAACTCCCACCAAGTCAGCTCTGCGGCGCGTGCACTCGACTGTCGAGAACTCTCATTGCTGTCCTCACTCCAGCTGTGGCCGGCACGACGGTACAGCTCTAGCCATGGAACCAATCGCGATCGCGAGGTTCCCGTTTCACGATCAGGAGCGACATGCTTCACGAGCATCGCTGACGTGTCCTTGATCGCCGTCTGGAGAACGTGCTGCGCACGAAGATATTCCTAGTCGGCAGAAGCCAGGGTCATCAGAATTCTTTGAAACAAGCTACGCCCGCAAGCAAACACACGTACTGTTTGTAGGCCGACAAAGGTTGACAGGATACGATGTCGCCACTGGAGCTGCCAGAGCAACGAGAGCTCTGTACCAGTTGGCGAACGAGATGCCATACCATTGCGTATCGCCTGATACAACAAAGAGAGTGAGTAACACACACCCAGGCAATCCCGAGAGAGACCTCACGACGTACCGGCTGTAACCGCTCAAGAACCTTTAGCACGAACGACGCGCTCAGCGTACTCATCTCTGGACTCAGTAGTACGTCCAAGAGCGTCTGGATCGAGGTCGTCGATGCCAAGTTTTCGATATCACTCAGCACGGGATCGATCGAGTCTTGCTCAAGAGTGTGGTGGTGCGGCGCGTCGGCTCGTTTCTTTTTCACGTACGCGTGGATCGCACCGATTATCTGGTGGAGCACGAAGTTTTCTTCTTGAAGCTTGTTTTGCGTAAAGTATTTGACCAGAATCGACACACTGGGTGCGTGCGACTGGACTTCAATTAACTCGGCAAGTCCGCTTTCATTCCCCGAAAACACCATACAGCGAGCGCGTTGCTGTCGCGAGCGGTCGACGTGGGTGAATAGCCTCGCGTTGTTCCCGACCGCAAAGCTGAACACGCGCGGCCCGTACCGCGTGCGCCAGACTTCGACAATGCCCCGCTGCGCCGAGTAAATGACCAGATAGAGACCTCTTGAGCGCCGCTTGCCTTCGGTACCGTGCATCCACCCAACCTGAGCGTACCGGTATCCTTTCCACATACGGATGACCGCCATGCGGGTCGTGTCCACGAGCAGGATGCGGCCCAGCGTGTCGCTGATCGCGGCCAGGCGGCCCGTCGGACTGAGCACGAGCATACGAGCGCGGCGTCTGGCATCTTCTGAAATCGCTCGCACACTGCCTACTGGGGCGGCAACGTGCTCGGCGGCAGCATCGACAGCCCGCATTTCACCCGAGGCGTTGGCGTCTCCCGTGGTCGTATCTCCGTCTGTGCTGTTGGGCGGCGCACCATTGGACCAGCCCCAGCTCTTGGCAAACGTCCACACGGCACCCGCCGCTCGTGACGCGATCGCGGTCGCAATGTGCGCGAGGTGGATGATCGAGTTCTGGTCATTGCCGGCGTGGTAAAATGAGAGAAACGGACCCGTCCCCACACTCACAACCGTGTGGACGCCCAGCCGTGGGTGCGACTGGAAAATCGTCGGCCGTGATGGACCACACGGAGCAACCGCCGTGATATCGCCTTGATCGCGCAGCGCATACTTGCGAAACTTGTTGGCTTGCGCCGGACCTAAAAGTGAGACAGTGACGTGTGAGCCCACGGAATTTGCCCCCTTTCCGCGGCAAGAGGACGTACCGTATACGGCAGCTCGGATACGCAGTAGCAGCTCTTGTACCTGCACGATCGCGACCGTGGCATCCTCGTACAAGACCCAGAGCTCGCCACCTCCCATCGAGGCCGACGCCATCGACGACGAATTCGCAGTCTCGGGTGTCTGCATGTCGACCTCCCGCACGCTGTTGTTGGCACTGAGTTTGGTTGACACGCTTGGACTAATATCGAGCTTAAGAATTGACGCACTGTGGAATTTCTAATGGCAACAAGAGCGGCGGTTAGACGCTTGCCACACGGAGAGGATGTGATTCATAAATACCAACCTGCGCATATTGCAGCCGCCCTTCACGGTGGAAAATGCGCAACACGCCGGACGAATAGCTCACTGCGAATCGCTCATTGTCGATCCACTTGACATCTGAGATGAGCTCCTCGTCGTCCAATTCAATCTCATCCAAACCGTCGAGCACCGTCAGCTGCGCCACTGGTTTCACGTCGTCTTCTCGGCGGCGCGGATCGCTCGCGGGCTTCTGCGCCGTGTACAGCGTCGTATCCAGTCCAATGAGCAGTGTTGCGTCGATCGCAACGTCCATTTTGACACGCGGATGCTGGAAAATGGCCACAGGCTGGTCGTCTTCATCGAGAATGGGCGAGCAGTCGACCTGGTAAAGGAACGACAGCGCGTCTTGTGGGTCGCTCTCGGCGCTCGGAAGCGCGGCAATGGATGGCGCTGCACTTGCTGCATCGACTACAGTGTCGCTCACGCCGAGAGGGTCCCCCAACGCCCCGAAAAGCGCGTCTATCGACGCCGACGCATCTGCCGTCGACGCCATGGAGAATTGCTGCGGCAACTTTGACCCACCCACAAGAAAATGAAGTCGGCGATGGGCAACGTGAAGAACAATTGCGCCGAATCTGGTGTACTGGAAGACTTCTACAAAGTACGATAACCAAAGTCAATGGACATATTCGTACTTTTACAAGGAGAAAGAGTAGAATATCTGCGGGAAGAATCAGATTTATGACGCCAGAGAAAGACTCCGATATCAGTGCGGGGGACGAAATTGTGTCGCCAGTAGCGACACAATTTGGCCACTCGCCACACTTTTGGTGTGGACTGTGCCTTGGAGAGTACGCCCATCACGAGTGCTTGGTCTCCAGCGCGATTGTTTGCGACATCGAATCATTTGAAAACCAACCAGTTTTTCTCAGCCACAACGGGGCACCTTCTATCCTGTGCAGTACATATGGAAAATCAGTCGCGATGGTTCACCCAGCGCGTGGGTGCAGTTTAGAAGCTCTCGCATCACAAGGATTGCAGACCAGCCACACAACCATACATACCCGCCGCCGGAAGGACGCCAGAACGCGGAACACCTTCATGAAATACACGTTACATAAGTATAATGTATTGTAGTGTATTGCGAACTCACCCGGTATGCGAGTAAGACTACTGATTTGAGATAATGTTTACTCCCTGAACAACTGGGAAAACTGTCGGAATGCTGGAATCACACCATCCCCCGCAAACAATTTCATTTTGGTGCTTCCGATCGATCGGCCCCCACTGCCTCCATCTTCCTTCTCCCTTGCGGCTGCATCGCCATTATTCCCACACCTGCCGCGCCGTCCACGGAGAGAGAGAGAGAGAGAGAGAGAGAGAGAGACGG
>JAADVC010000859.1:0-14777 GCA_023334575.1 Pythium volutum | reverse complement strand
TAAGTTGGCGAGGGCGTCCGCCATTTTGTTGTGCGCGCGCACATGGTGGGTCCATCGCTTAATGCCGACGTGATCCGCGAGTCGCCTGGCTTGCGAATAGAGCAGCAGGAGTCGCGGGTTCTTGGGGGTCGATAGTCGCGGAGCTGACGCAGGATGAGGACGCTGTCGCCGACGACTTCGAGAGCGGGCCACTGAAAATGACGCGCAGCGCGCAGCCCAGTTATGAGGCCACGGTATTCGGCCTGGTTGTTGGTTGTGGAGCGGTGGGCATGGCTCATGGCCGCGCTCCACACAATATACCGTGCTTTTATACTACCTGCATTTCTACCACCATCCCTCCTCAGTACTGCACGTTACTCTGCCGTCTTTCCTGCAGGAAAACGGTAACCGGTACGTCGATGTTGTCGACTCTTCACGAACATGTCTCCATGCGTCATCCGCGGTCCTGCCATGCCATGATCTGGAGTCCAGATTACGGACCCCTGGATTGTTCCGGGTGATGTGACTCGAATGTCTTCTGTGAACATTTTCGGACCACATTCCAGATGTGACACGAAGGTCTTCCCTGCGCACTGGGCCAACATTGACCTCAGGATATAGATACTGGACAGGTTTTAGCGATTACAGGTCTGCTAATGGATGATTATGTCACTTTCTGTTCCTTTGTTCTTGAAGAAAAGAAATTCTATATGATTGTACGAGTATTCTTGGGCATTCTCGTTCCCATAAAGACTGGATATAAATATCCAGAGAACAAAACATATGGTCAGATTGTGCGATGGTTTAGGATTTGCATCCAGAAACCTCCATTACATGATATGAGTATCGTATTATCACAGGTTTTGTTCTTGAAATCTCTGGATATTGTCCAGAAACCTGTACTATAACATAAAATTGACCCAGTATTGGCGATTTGCTGGTCGATTAGTTGTGGAAGGAATCTACTGGACAGAGCCAACGTCTGTTGTTCATTTATAGACTTTCCGAGAAGCCATAATGGTACAGTTCTGTTCTATTTGTATTCTCTTGACAAAGGCTAAATGTAGGGTATTCTTTTATAGAGTTTTGGGCGATCTCCCACTGGATAGCACTGGACGAGCGTCCAGCGAAAGTCGGCCATTCTGAGTCGTTGTGGTATGGCCTATTTCGAAGTACCGGTATCAGTTTGTATCGGATGCCATTCTTGGCATAGCAGAAAACACTGGACAGATCGTCCAGTTTTATGCTTTGTGACGGACCGTAAAATAGATTTACACAGTTTCTGTCCAGTGTTTTCTGTACAATTGATCTTGAACAATTGTTTCATCCCTGGACGGAAATTTTGAACGAAACGCACAATATAAATGGAACGCATCCCGCAGACTGTCTGCGGGATGCGTTCCATTAGTCCTCATGTGTGGAACCAATCCAAAAGCAATCCCGCGCCATCCAAACGATTGGCCTGTCGTTTGGTTCCACACATTAGGACTCAGAGCAAGTCCACATAGTGTGTGGTCCACATATTGTCCACATACAGTATTTTGTGGTCTCGCTCTGAGTCCTTTTGTGTGGAACCAAACGACAGGCTAATCTTTTGGATGGCGTATACAAAATACATTCGCATTCGTGCGAGCTAAATCCATAATATGGATTACCAATCATTTGGATGGCGCGGGATTGCTTTTGTAATCCATAATATGGATTACTATGGATTACTGCACAGCTCGCACGAATGCGGACGTATTTTGTACCACGTTGCGAAAATATCCACGTGAGAGCGAGGATGGCGCACGGGCTGCTGACACCGTCATGATTACAAAGAAAGTGGATTTTTGGTTCAGAAGGCCTAGCTTCTGAAGCACCTGTCGAGGGCTACACGCTTTGCATAAATAAGAGCGGATTCTTCTCTGCATCTCTACTGCATGGCATGATCGGCGCCTCGAGAGCCAAAATAAATTCTCGCCAAATGTGTTCTTACATGTGTGTACAGTATATAAAATGGACGTTCTACGTACCGGATACGATTCTGACGCTGTCACCAGCCTCTGCCACGAGGATGGTGCTGATTTAGTTCCGAGTTTCTTCCCGATATATTGCACCTTATACATGTATGAACAGCAACTTTCTGGTGGTGGGCGGTACACCGATCACTGTATTTAGTCTGCGTGATAAATAGTGTTTCTAAGATCGCGACGCATAAACACTATTTAGTCTGACCTTCATCAGACTATTTGTGCCTGGATAATGCATCGAATTTAGAGTCTGACCTTGGTCAGACCATTTTCTCACTGAGTCAGACTACTTCATGTGGCGACTTGTTTGGTCCTGCATTTTGGTCTCTCGCTCGTTATGTCATATTTAATCAGACCCAACGCGACGAAGGTGTTTGTCGTTTCGATCAAAAGCGCCAGGGGTCATAATTAATCCATAGCTATTTTTCGCAAGGTCACAGCGGGCATCAAGGACTTGGTGCTTGCGTAAATTTCACATGTCGTTTTACACTGAAAAGGACCCTCGTACAGTCAATTCCGGGGCTAAGCCCGCGTCTGATATATCCATTGGATTAGGTTTTTGGATGTGCTCAACTACGTAAGTACCTCTGAGCATGTTATAGAAGCATAGAGGATTAGAGGTACATGAATTATGTCGCGGGCTCAGCCCCGGGACCGACTGTAGTCTACCCATGCGAGGATGGGCCTCATTCCATGTTTATGGTCAGTCTGGCTAGTACGGTTTTCACTCATCTTCACCCCTAAGCTGAGTCGACCGAGACGTTCATGAATGGTCCCTTTTGGTGCGTCGGGAGACTGGATAACCATGGATCTCTATCGAGAACGATGTTGCCGTAGTTTGGGAGTACGGCCCATGGAAAGAGCCTCCCCAGTTGGGAGGCTCTTTCATGGCGAGTCCCTAGCGTGGGCAGTCACGTTGAGTCTCACGAACCTAGCGTGCGCCATCGGACGTGGAGATCAAACTTAGTACGTTTGAAGCATCGATGCAGATTCGCAGCGATTCTAATCCCCCTTTGGTCCACTCACTGCCGGGAGAATTCCGTATCGTTTCGAAACCGCACAACAAAGAGAAACGACAAGACGAGCCGCTCGTATACGGAGACATACGCGCCAATTTGATCCAAGTGAACATCCATAAAATGTCGCAAAGAGGCAGAATCCAGACTGGGAGGTGCCGCTTCTGCGGGCTCGGACAAAGAATACCCCCGCATTTTTCTTGTCTTAAAACAGTATGTGTTGGCTTCCGCTTCTGCGAGATTGCTGCCTCTCATGATAGGTCTCAGTGAGACCTGATAGGTCGCGACGCGAGACCGTCTCACGATGCGATGTTGCGCGATCTTCCCCTCTCGTGGAGAATCCTTGGCATCCATCCATGGCGGGGTCTCCGTTCCTGCCACTCACTCTCCAATTTTCCCTCCATCGTCCACTAGCATCTTCCGAAGACCACTGTGCAGTTCACCATGCTCGTCTTGGACCCCCTCGTCGTCGCCGTCCAGCAGCTTCCGCCATGGGCGATCGCACTCGGCGGCTTCGTAGCCGCCGTGGCGTTGCTCGTACGCAAGTCCGGCGTGACGCCGCGCAAGATCCATTCGCTCGGCACGTCGATCCCGATATTTGGTGACATGATCGAGAACCTCAAGCAAGGTGACGTGCGCCACGACTGGCTGACGGCCGTGAGTCTGCGCTTCCGCAACGAGCCTTGGCGGCTCAACGTCTTCGGAACTCCCAAGATGGTCGTGTTCACGGATCCGGCCCTTATCGAGGCCGTGATGGTCACGCATCATAAGAGTTTTGTCAAGGATGACACGCAGCGAGGACTTGTGCATGATCTCTTGGGCGACGGGATCGTCAACGCCGAAGGTGAGCAGTGGTTTCACCAGCGCAAGACCGCGGCCAAGTTTTTCTCGGCGCGTACGCTGCGCGTGTGTATGACGAACACTATGCAGCGCAACATTGAGCAAGTCTACAAAGTACTCGATCCGGAGTGTGGCACCGGCGACTTCGCCAATCTCAGCAAGGTCTTCCAAGAATTCACGTTGCAGACGTTTTTGGAGGTTGGTGTGGGCGTTGACGACCAAATCATTGGCTCGACGGAGCCCATCAAATTCGACTCCGTGGATGAAGTGCTGTTGCTCTTGGGTCAACGCAAAATGTTGCCCCAATTTGTGTGGAAGCTGCAGCGATGGCTCCAAGTGGGACCCGAGAAGAGACTCGCGGGATTGTTGGAGAACGTCCACGCATACATCAACGACTTGGTCAACAAGTCTCTGGCGAAGAGGAATGCTGAAGGCAGTGGCGAAGCCGACGGCGAGAAAATCCGCTCGGCGATCGAATTGTTTGTCGAGCACAGCAGCGAGGACACGGCGGGCTTACGTCCACGTGACCTGGTGGATTTCGTGTTGAACTTCGTGATCGCATCTCGCGACACGTCGGCGTTGTCGACAATGTGGTTCTTCTACGAACTGAGCCAACATCCCAAGATCGAAGCGAAGATCCGTGAGGAACTCTCGACCAAGCTAAAGCCGCTTGGAGTGGGTCCTGATGAGTACATTACGGCTGATCACGTCAAGCAGCTTGTGTATCTGGATGCAACCATCAAGGAAACGCTTCGATTGCACTCGGCAGCGCCACTTGTGGAGCGCACTGCCGTTGAAGACACTATCATCGACGGTGACCTCTTGATCCGCAAGGGCGAGTCCGTTGGCTTGTCTGTCTATGCGCTGGCGCGTAACCCCCGTGTGTGGGGCCCTGACGCGGCAGAGTTCAACCCTGAGCGATGGATCGATCCCAAGACAGGCGAGTTGATTGTCTACCCGTCCACCAAGTTCTACAGCTTCGGTGCTGGCCCGCGCCAGTGCATCGGCATGAACCTCGCGATGCTCAACCTGCGTGTGCTCACTGCCAACATGCTCCACCGCTACAAGTTTACGATGGATCCGAACATTGATGGCAGCTACGTCAACGCCCCCGTGCTCGCGATGAAGAACCAGCTCATGGCCAAGGTCGAGCGGGTCTAATACGTTGCATTCTATCGTTGAAGTCACTCTCTTCAAGTTTTCACCAAGTTTGACTGATAGGTTGGCTTGATCGGCGAGACGAAGACATGGGAACGTTGTACTACTACTACTACTACTACTACGTAGTAGTAGTAGTAGTAGTAGTAGTTGTTTAGCCTCACGCACCATCAATCCCTGCATATATCCATTCCACAATTCCATACTGAAATCATTGGCGTTCGCGCGTGTTTGTGTGTATTTTACGACCGTGACCAAAATAGCGAACTCGGGCCCTACTCTTTTGACCAAACGTGGATTGTGGTTGGATCAGACTCTGGTCCAACCATGATCCACGTTTGGTCAAACGATGCATTAAGCTTATTAGTCTACCGGCGCAACCGAAGTTGAGGATTACGCTTGTTGTTGACGACCGCATCCGTGGGATACACTCACATCATGGGACAATGTACGCGTGACAGTCGCAGTGGTTCCATTGCTTGCCTTGCACACCGCCTGGGCGATACACTGGCAACGGGTACCACCGCTTTGGGTCGTTCTGCGTCGTCGTGCGGCCCGAGATCGTTGAGAGCAATGTTTGGCCGTCGTTCGAGTAGTACTTCCAGTTGTTGAGGCACGCCGGGTCGTTCAGGTCGTTCGTGTACTTCCAGTGGACATTCTGCGTGCCGCCTGAACGGTACGCGTTGAGCGTGGACCAAAAATAATCGTCGTGCTCGAGCGTGCAACCGTACGGGCCCTCGGCTTTGGAGTTGTAATGCCACGACGTTAAACCGTTAGCTGGAAATTTGCAGGCTCCGTGGACGCCGTTGTTGGTTCGGGCAATGGCAATGGTCACCAGCAAAACAGAGAGACCGGTCTTCATGGTGGCGCTTGTGTCGGTACGCGTTAGTTATCCAAAAGGCGAGGAGATTGAAGAATGAGGTGAAGGCTGTAGATCGTAGCAGTGGACGTCGAAGAATAGGAGTGTCTTGATACTGTGATATGGTGCTGGTCCTTGCACAGGAGAACACATGAACCGCACCCACAAAAGTGAATAACACCCACGATCTGTGAATAACACCCACGAAACGAGAATACCACCCACAGGAGAATGGCAAACACCCATGATTGGCTCAAAACACCCATAGCCGACTGACAACCGTGGGGAAGCATGGGTCTACTATCGTAAATATTTAGGTACGCGCTGCGCGCTAGCCCATAGCTGCTAGCAGTGCGTGGAGTCCTTCTTGTCGAACAAAGAAACGTCGGCATGATCTCCATTTATCACATTTACTGAGTGCCGTATTTTATGTAGTACAGTCTTGTACTACATAGAATAGGACTGGAAATACTACGCCGCGAACGGTGAGGCTCTAATCGGCACGATCTCGAGCCGCACGACACTTGTCAACGAGTCCCGTCGGTGGTGTGCACTGCCAGTGTATCGCCCGGGTGGAGTGAAGGGCAAGCAGTGGGAGCATTGCACCTGTGCTTGGATCGGTAACGGCAGGGAGTAGATATTGTCCACTCTTTTGATTTGTTCGAATCTATATTTTGGGAAATAATGTAGAAAGACGTTTTCCATACACGTCGGACGTTTACAGGCCGTTGCGTTTCCTTGCGTTGGTCGGATCAGAGTAGAGCTCATGGATCCGGTACTAATCATAACCAGGAGGCATTCTCTCAGCCTGTGATTTTCGTGCGTAGCTTCAATACCACTATAATTTCACATAATCACTTTTGTACATCGAAAGACATTTGGGCGGCACTTTTTAACGTTACTGGATCCGTGAGGGATCGAGACAGATACTTATCCTTGGCAGGTATGTACTATCGGCATGTAGTGTAGTATCCCACCCTCGTCTCACACGACAATACCTCTTTAAGTGGCTGGGTCTGGGACGTATCTTAGTCATACACAATACTCTGGTTAGGCCAGGCGAAAGATTCCTCAGTGCAAGAGAAGTCAAATATGCAATGGCAACTTCGATCTGCCGATCCTCACGTATGCGAACTTTAATCCTCCAATCCTGGAATCAATCAGGTAATACGGTAGCCACAGTGGACCCGAAATTTTCGTCGGTATGTACGGGGCTTTGATTTTCAGCAGCATCTCTCTTCATTCCCAACCCAAAGCAACCGCACAGTCTTGTGTTTGAGTACACTCGTCTGTGATAAAGTGGTGGTGTACTATGGCAAATCGGTCGGCCGAGAACTTGCCATCTCCACCACACCTCTTACTCTGCAATTTGCATCCGCCCACCCAAGTCTTCCACCTCCCAACGCCAACGCAAATGATGAAGACGACACTCCCCGTGTTGCTCGCGATCCCCGCTGTTCTTGTTGGCGTCGGTGCCGCGACAGAAAACGTCGCAGCCGCCAACACGACGACGGTGCGCTCGGCGACAAACGGTACCAAGGTTGGCGACCATGAAGTCGCGACATGCAACTCCAAGGGCAATGAGAACCTATGGTCGTGGTACTACAACTCGCGATCTATCGTCTCGCAATACACTTGGGATGGTTGGAGATTATTTTCTAGTTGTTTGGTCGCGGGATTTTTGGACTTTTGGAGCGATTACTAAAGTAGTGACATGAATCACGACGGTCTTCACAGTCGATGTGGTGTTGCTTGTGGGGCCTGTTGTCATTTGTCGTGGTAATCAATCCATCCATTTGGCCATTGTCTGCGCCAGGGTTTGGAATTTTCCAATGTCAGTAGCCGTAATTGGCAATTCAATAACTGCCATTATATATTTACCCCCTACCCCAATAGGTATTGCGGGATTCATCCAGTTTGTCAAAAATAATAGTAAATCTGCCAGATATAGCCGATTAATTAGCTATATCTGCCAGATTAACACGTCTCAAATATATAGATCTGCAATATATAACCCCTCATAATTCGATAATTCAAGTTCTGGTCCGAGCTTCCTTATTCTGCCGCCAACTGGTTTATAAATCTGCTGACGGTTTTACGCTAGTTTGGAACAGAATGCCCATGGAAGAGGCGGCATTCCGCCGCAAACAGATTTCAAATCGGCCTCAACAGTTTGTCGTTCTGTGGCAGTTCTGATCGTAACCAACTCGTAACCCTATTTACCAATTTTTGTAACCCCGATTTGGCCCGTTTTTGGGTATGGATAAGTCCAGTTGGAGGACAGGCATTTAATAAGGTGAATTCTGCATTATGGCCGGTATTGGAGCCGTTAACGGCTCCAATCCCGCAATACCAATAGTTTATAAAACCCACAAACTTTTGTAGTGCCCTCCATATGGTTGGTGGCAAGGAAGTGGTTCTCGTTCTCAAGAAGCTCCAAGCCGGAACGGCTGGCGATCCAGCAGTTGACTTGCGCTGGATTCCAGCTACGTTCAACGACGTAGAGCGTCTCTTCTCGCGGGCTGGGCCGGTGTTCACGAGCTTGCGCCGCGCTATGGCGCCGACGACGTTCGAGACGTTGCTGTTCCTGAACTACACTCGCGTGTGGTGGGATGCGTCGGCTGTGGCAGAAGCGATCGAGAAGACCAAGCGCAAGGCTGCCGAAGCTCGAAAGAAGCAACGCGAAATATCAATACATCTCGAAAATGACCATTCTTGCATTAAAGTATCGCGACTGGTGGTCGCCGAAGTCTGTGTGCGCGATGGGAGGGTTGTAGAGGTAAAACCCCTTCTAATTCTAACGAGCGCATCACCGTGGGCCAATTCGAACATTCGCATGTTGTAGCGAAGCCTCCCATATGATGGACACCATGCATCACGGTGCCCATCGTATGGGGGGGTCACTATATGCATAGACACCAAGTATCATGGTGTTACTGGAATTTTATGGTCAATAACCCCAATTATTTACTGGCCTGGGATCGGGCTCCAAATAAATCTGACATTGCATTGTTCCAAACCCTGGCCTGCACCTGCCAGGATCTAACAGCTTTGCATGCGTTACATTTGATTGGCTCTTTCATGTTTCGATGGGGCTCGAAATATGTATTTAACGAGGTTCTTGGCAGTGAAGATGAATACGTGGCGGGTTGGTGGATGATACGCATATTGGATATTGAGGGCTCGCGCTGTTCGACTTTTGACGGATTTGGTTAGAACAGGTACTGCTCCTGTTGGCAGAATGAACCGAGGTGAGAAGAATTGGCGACTCGCACCGGTCGTAGCCACATTTGTCTATTTTCCATTCTTAGTAGATGGCGAGTACCACGCATCGACACAGTCACTGCGCCTCGTTTTGGAACCTGCAGACTCTTTAATCGAGCGGCGCAAAGCGGAACCGCCAAAACCTACGAGTCGAAAAATGAGTAGCCTCAGTCATCCATTCAGCTCGAACAGTCGGCGGTGGACCAGCGTGGTAATGGTGCTGACGTGCCCGACGGTTGCCGTGTATCCCTACATCCACCGAGGGCTGCACAGATCGACATAGATAAATTAGCCAAAAATCTAACTCTCAAAGCACTCAGTTTGTCCAGATTCATAGTCCGAGCGAAAGCATCACACGTTCGTTCTTCTAACTCTGGGTGCCTCTCGTCCTTGTGATATTGTTGCCACCGTCTTCGTCCATCCCTAATCGATGATTGGGGTGGTTCCACAACGACAATAATCCCACTGCTTGCCCTTCACACCGCCGGGGCGGTACACTGGCAACGCGCACCAACGCTTCGGGTCGTTCTGCGTCGTCGTGCGGCCCGAGATCGTGGACAGCAACTGCTGACCGTCGTTCGAGTAGGCAGTCCTTGTCGTTTAAATCGTTCGTATACTTCCAGTGGACGTTCTGGGTACCGCTCGAGCGGTACGCGTTGAGCATGGACCACTCGCCTTTGTCGTCGTGTTTTGTCGTGCAATCGTACGGACCTTCGCCTTTCGAGTTGTAGTACCACAAACTCAAACTCCCGCGTGGGCGCGTGCAGACATATCCACGGGTGCTAGCCGTGGCGGTGCTTTCGAGGGAGCCGTCCACCGTGGTGTTGTAGGCCATGGTGGTCTGGGTGGCGGAGGTGACACCAGCGACAGCTGCCGCCAGTGCGAGCAGCACTGGAAGCGTGATCTTCATGACGTTCTTTGAATACGAGAGTGGGTGGTGTGCGAGATCGGGAGGAGATTAGGTAGTGAGCAAGACGAAGAGGTTCGATCTCATGGCTTGCCGCGGGCATCACGCGACGGCGATGAAGGCACCCACCCGAGAACGCTGGGTTTTGTTGAGTCGAACTTATCATATCTCATCGGTGAGAACCCACACAATAGCTGCGAACTGTGCCGTTATTGCGCGTTCTACTCTAAATTCCGAACCCGCCGCAATCAATCACTCCGACCCCCGAATCGCTCCCAAATCGCTCGAAGGCAAAATCCGATACAATAATCGCATAGGGTTAGGTTGCCAAACGAGAGATGATATGGTCCAATCATAATCCGATCATGGGAAATATTTGACCAATGAAAAAACTTCATTGATCGATTCTCAATCGCGCGAGGAACCAACCAGGATCGGAAAATTCGGCCAGAATCGGCAATAAATGATTCATCTAGAAAGGTATGATGACAGAGGGAATACTAGTACGGACAAGAGAATGGTGAGTAATACGAGGATACGGTATTGGAGGTACCTTACTGTTGAATGCTGGCCGTCCCATCTCATCAGTCAGTACCTTGGCACGTTCGAAGACTAGTATAGGCCAAAAGGAACGTCGCCTTCGGAGCTTTAACACAGCAACGGTAAAGTTCGGGGCCTCAGTAACGTTATGGGGTCTCACCATTCTACAGCCCGCAGAGATCAAAGCGATACGACAGTACTTAATTGCCATGTACTGTTGTGTTCGGAAGTGACAGGAGTAATAGATTCGCTCGTTCACACTGATACAGATCTTGAAACCAGCTTGTAATCTTCAAGGCTTCATCGCGCAGCGGTTCACGTGCAGGCAATTAGGTGTTAATGTAGTCATCACACTTGCACGCACCCCACTGTTTCCCCTTCACGCCGCCTTGGCGGTACACTGGCAAGGGGCACCAACGCTTCGAGTCGTTGAGCGTCGTCGTGCGGCCCGATATCGTTGCGACCAGTTGTTGACCGTCGTCCGAGTAATAGTTCCAGTTGTTAAGGCACTCCTTATCGTTCAGGTCATTAGTGCACTTCCAGTGGACGTTCAGGGCGCGCTGAGCATGGCCCAGTCGGCATTGTCGTTTTTCTTTGTGCATTGGTATGGAACGTCGCTTTTCGAGTTGTAGTGCCACGAACTCAACCCTCCTTGTTTGGGGTCGCAGACCCAGCTGTCAGCCATGGAGGGCGATTTCTGGCGAGCCGCCAGTCGTCGAGTTCGACACCAAGTTGGAATCGGTAGCCATAGCGATGTCAGCAACAACAGCCGAAAGCGAGAGCAGCAGTGGATGCGTGAATTTCATGACGGTCACTTCGGAACAACTGAAGTGGGATATCTTCTTCTTCGTAATGGAGTATATTGCGTTTCATCGTAAGTGAACTGCTATACCTATATATGCAAGGCTGGGCGCCCGCTGCTAACCAGCGGATTGCCATTGGAGAAAGTCGCCAGCGAGGTGCTGGGCAAGCCCGGCCCATTCGGGCCGGGGTGTCGGGTGCCTGGTCTGGATGCTGCGCCGGGCGTCCATGGCGACGTTGGCGGCAGCAGCATCGGCCATTTTGTTGTAGGCGCGGAGGTGGTGGTGCCACCTGTCCACGCCGATCGCGTCCGCGAGGCTACGGGCCTCGTTGTAGAGGGGGAGGAGCCTGTCGTTCTTGGGCGGTCGGTAGCCTGCTAGCTGTCGCACGATGAGCATGCTGTCGCCAACAACTTCCAGCGGGTGCCAGTTGTGGCGTACTGCCGCCGCCAGGCCCGTGACTAGGCCGTGGTACTCGGCCTGGTTGTTGTTGGTGGTCGTCGCCGCGAGACTCGTGGCGGCGCTCCACACGATCTGTGGGTCCGTGCGCAGCTGATTGGTGCGGATGATCGCGGAGCCTGCGCCTCCTGGGCCGGGGTTGCCACGTGACCCTCCGTCGAAGAAGAGTACGAACCCGGCGTGTGGGGACGGAGGCGGCGGTGACGGCCCATCGGAGGGCAAGAGGAATCTGCGGCAAAGCGTGAGTAGGTGTCGGAAGCCTCGCACGTTGGCGTCAGCCTGGTTGATGGTGGCCGCCGTGGATTGGAGTGCTGAGAGAAGGCGGCCGCGAAGGGCCGCGATTGCCACGGCACGGGTCCACGGTGACTCGGCGTCGGCGGCCCCTTGGCGCCAATTCCAGATCGTGTGGAAGCACGCAACCACCTGTCGGGCCCAACTTGCTGGAGGAGCTCATGGAGCTCATCCGGGTTCATTGCGCGCCCGAGTGGGGGGGGGGGCGAAAGGCGCCGCGCCGACGGGTGTGGCGGGTAGCCGTACACTGAAGACGGCCAGCAGGAAGCTGGAATTACTGTCGGGCGTGTCACGGCGCCAGAGGCCCAGACGTTGCCAGAAACGGCGGAGGAGTGCCCACAAGCATTGCGCCGGGCTGCAGTGCCACATCATGTGGAAAGTGTGGCCGCCCGCCGTTCCAGCCTCGACGCAATGCGGGCAGCCGCGTGCGCGAAGAGAGCGTGCCCATCCCGACAGCCGCATCCCCTTGATCTTCACGAGGAGGAGGCGTTGACTGTTGACGCTGGCCTTGAGATGGGCAACGCGGTGCCAGGACAAGCGTCGAAGTGCAGCTCCGATCTCGGCGTCATCTCGGCACGTCTCCTCCGTGCGGTCGCTCACGCTCTGGGCGGCGCGGCTGATCGGCATTGGCGTGGTCGTGGACCGGGCATGGGGGCTGGTCTGGTACCAGAGCTGTGCAAACGGCTCCAGCAGCGGGTGAGGGTCGAAGGAGGCGACGGCTTGGCCCGCCGCTCGCGCTGCCCGGGCCGCGGCGCGCTTAGTGGTCACGATGCCGACGTCGACCGCGGTCCCAACGCCGTGGTCCATCCAGAGACGGAGACCAGCCGGCGTTCGCTCGACTCGCCATCGCGCCTCGGTCGGAGGCCGTGGTTGGACATGGTCCACCGGGTTCTGCGGTAGCAGGAGCGCCGGATAAAATTGTAGACCAGCGTGTCGCAAAACCGGCGAAACTGGATTGCCGTTCTCGGGCACAGTGGGTACGGCTCCGTCCGGCACAGGAACCGGACGTGGTGGGCGCCGCACCACTCCCAGTCAACGATGTCGCCGATAGTAGTGCCACTGTGCAGCAGAGCGGGAAAGTCGCTCCGTTGGAGGTCGCGACCTGGTGTCGTCAGAAGAATGCCGGCGCCCGTAGCGTCGGCCGCCCAGAGGCACGCGGCGAAGAAACTGCCGTATCGCGCCCATTGGGTCCGGAGTAGGTCTGCTAGTAGCTATCGACGCTTCTCGTACCGACAATGGAGCCAACCGGCGTCCCAGCACTTGGCGGCCATGCCGCCGCGGCCAACATGGCACAGCAAGGCGAGCGTCGCGTCCGTTTCGTCTGCGTGGCGCGGAAGCGTGAGCCGATTTCGTATTTGGGAGAGACCGGTGGCGGCCAAGGTCCCTTCCAGCCGCGATGCCATGGCTGGTAGACGTGCGATACCTGTGAAACGGTGGGCGGCACTGGACGGCGACTGCTCCAAAAGGATTCTGCCCACCGCTGCCGTCGTGCTCGAGTCCGCGGCTGCCCACCGCGTCGAGACTCTCTCACTGAGCGTCAGAAACGCGTGTCTCACGTCCGGAATGCCAATGCCGCCGGCGTTGGGCTTGAGAGAGGCGACGTCGGCTCGCAGCCACGCCCGACCTGCTTTTGGCGTCGCTGCCACAGTGCCTTTCCAAACGAAGTTGTGGTCAAAGCGTTGAAGCATGTCGAGTGTGGCGGCTGTTGACCATGCGTGTCGCCCTATAAACAGTAACTTGGGTAGCACGATGGCCTCGCAGATGCGGGCACGTTGGAGCAGGTCAGTCGTCTTCAAGGCGGCGAGGTGGAGGGTGGCTCGGAGCTGTTGGAGCGTCAAGGCCCAAATGTGTGCCTGTGGCGCGGAGCTGGCAATTTGAAACCCGAGCAGTCGGCAGTGCTTGTCGGCCGACGCGACCGGTAGTGTCATCTCGGCGTGGGCCGATGCAGGGCCAGTTTTCGCACAGCAGACCACGGTACACTTCGCCGCGTTCACGCGAAGGCCGGATGCGTCCCCGAACGCGTCCAACAGCCGCAGCAGCGCTGGTTCCTCGTCCGGGTGGCTCAATATCGCAGTCGTATCGTCCGCATAGCCGGCAAGCTTCACGCATGTCGTCTCGTCCAGCATGATACCCGAGAGAGCTGGGTCGTGGGTCGCCGCTTGGTATAGCAGATCAATCGCGAGGACAAACAGCACCGGCGCAAGCGGGCAGCCTTGGCGGATACCATTATGGATGGCGAGCTCATCCGACAACTCTCCACCGGCCAGAAACTTGGCAGTGGTCGCGAGATGCATGTCGGCCACCGCGTTGACGAAGGGGCTGGGGAATCCATGGCGCGTCAGCGCCAGGCTGAGGAAGGTCCGGTCGAGCGTGTTGTGATATAGCGTCCCAGATTTCTCTTGTACGAGAACCTTCGGCGGCGAAGAGAAAGATGCACCAGTGAGGTAGACGGACAGTTGAACAGATTTGATGTGGTATGGTCCGGTTATTCGGACTTAGGCGGCAAATTTGCCCCGACCCACTGACCACCAGATTAGTGACTAGGTCAGCAGTCATTTCCCCGGGGTGTCACTCGGGGAGGGAGTCAGTGTTATTACAGTAGGACTCCGGTTAAGTACGGGGAACGCGTGGCCGCCATGGCGCGCTTCCCTT
>JAADVC010000858.1:0-14790 GCA_023334575.1 Pythium volutum | reverse complement strand
CTCGTCTAACGACACGATCTGATATATTGAAACCCTCAGGTAGATGATTTCTACAAATCTCAAAGACGCCCATTCCTAATCAAAGATCTTCCCAAAATTTATATATTATAACAGGTACTCAGGTTTTCGAGGGTGTCGTTAGACGAGGGATGACTGTAACGGATGCGGCCGTGGCTGCTGACTGCATCACGCCGTCCACAACAGAACGCAGACTGGGCTGACGACTGGAGCGCAGCACCAGCACACACGCAACAAACTGCTCCAAAGGATCGCTCGTGCAGAAACGAGCCCCTCGCGTCGCTCTTCAAAGCCCCTTGCCAGCCATGTTGCGCTCCATGGCGTGCATATTGGCCGACATATATTAGCGTGATGACCCTTCCAAAGATGGACGCGTCCTCCTTTCCCATGGACCCCTTTGTTTTCTTTTCCTTTTTCATTTCTGTAACGTTACTGTACGCGCCGCTTGCTGTCGCCAACATTTTGCCTCCAAAATGATATAGTTCCAATCTGCCTCCAAAATGGCCAGTTCGGGGCTTTTGTGACTTGTCACGCTCGCCCCTCGCTAAACCGATCAGGGCTGATGGTTGAACATGGGTTGGGGCGTTTCCACATTCTTCACGCAACCTTCGTGCAACCGCTTGAATCTCCCCACGAAAAGACTCGCCCGGATGTGAATGGGGAAATCCCCATTCGCGATTGGTCCGCCGAGATTCATCTGCGTCCTGACACACACGCCGCTCGCCTCTCCCACGCACACACAGAGAACGCGGACGCATCGAGCCTTGCGTTTAACGTATTGTAGCATTTGAAGCAGCACACTACATATTCGCGCCGACACCGCCGATACTTCCCCAGCCTGCTGTGCGCTTGTCCACCATCACTCTCCCACTCTCTCCAGGCTTGTCTCCTTGCTTCCTGCGACCGGCAAACTTTCCTCTTTCGTCCATCTCCCTTGGTGGCGCTCCCCAGCGATTCGATTCGCCAGCACGGACGGAGATTCGTTTCGTCCCTCGCCCATTCCATCCATCCTCGATTTTGTTCCCAGCCCACACAACCACTCGCCCCTTCATTTCGTTGTCAGTTCGGCCACCACAGGAAGCGATTCAGTGCACACCCGCGGCATTCGAATATTCTCTCTTCTTCGAAAACGATACCATCTAAAAGAGAACACCAAGATGAAGTTTGGCAAGGTGTTGCAGCAATCGCAGCAAGTGTCGTCGGCCGCGTGGGAGCCCAACTGGGTCGACTACAAGTTGCTCAAGCGCATTATCAAGGACTGTGCGCAGATCCAAAAAGAGGAAAAGCTTGAAGGCTCCAAGCTCATCAAGACCAAGATCAAGCCCCACGCCAAGGAAGACAACGATTCGATCCGTACGTTTGTGGTGTCGGTTCAGTGGAAATGATGAGCGAATCACTATGGGCGCTGACAAATGATATCCTTCTGCACAGGCACGTCGCCCGATGAAGAGAATTTCTTTCGCACGCTGCGGTCCGAGATTAAAAAGATTGGCGATTTTTTCCTCAAGGAGCAGGCCGCCTACATTAGCCGCGTCCAGGAGATCGAAGAGGTCTTTGTCGAGCTCCAGACCAACCCCAAGCCAACGACCAAGACGGATCTCATGCAGCGCTGCGTCGCGCTCTACAAGGAACTGCTGCTGTTGGAGAATTTCGCCGTCATGAACTTTTGCGGGATTTCCAAGATTCTGAAAAAGCACGACAAGTGGACTGGGTACGCGACCCGCAACAAGTTTATGCGCACGATCCTCATGAAGCAGCCGTTTGCGACGTACCTGCCGCTGCTGCAAATGATTGACCGACTCGAACATATTTTCATGGACGCGACGGGCAACAGCATTGACCAGCACCACTCGCGGCGACGCGGCAGTGGCGGGGGCAGTGCCGGCGCCACGGGCGGCGACGACGCGTCGCCCCACAACAATACCGACAAAGGCGGAGGCGGCAGTGCCGGTGGACCACCGCCGCCGTCGCACCACCCGCGCCATGCATCATCGTTGTCGCCGTCGTCCCGCACGAGCGGGTCACCGCCGCACGACGCGGTCGCTGCCGCCGAGACGGGCGCTGTGACACTGGGCCGCGTCCACGCATTGCGAGACGATGCCATGCAATTTCGAGAAACGGAAGGCGTTGACGACAGCTACGACGGCGACGACAGCGCCGACAGCAGTGACGACGCGATCGCGATGCGCGGTCTCGGTTCGCCGCAGAGTGATTCCGGTGTGGGAACAGCAAAGACCGTAACGCTGCCGCCCTTGGCAATGCGCCATTCGATGGAGCCGACGCCGACGCCGTCGGCGCTGCCGGCGATCGCGGGGTTGCGCAAAGACTACAATTCCGATAGTGACGCGGCCGCGATCGCCATGCTGTCGATGAAAGAAGCCGGCGCGATGGCCGCTGGTGCTGCCGGCTTCCGAAGCGGCAGCGACAGCGAAGGCGGTGCGCGCTTCAAGCGCAAGGCGTGCTCGCCGCTGCCGCCGACCGCGGGCAAGCGCAAGATGAGCTTTGCGACCATTCTGAACTGAAAAAAGGCTCGGAAGAACATGTCGCCTGCTTTTCTTGTCACTAGGAGAGAAAAGGAACTGCGCGACAGACTCCTGTTAGATACAAGGAGAGACCTCAAGAAAGGAGAGATTATGAATGCCCCCACCCCACCCAACACAACCATGATGAACCCATGTTGATTGTTTGAGTCTCCTACTAGTACGTTGAGAAGAGATGGCTGGGCCGAGATCGCAAACGAGCCGTTGTGGTTTTTTGTTTCTACTAAATCCTTGTGGGGAAGCTCCATGGGAAGGCAAGCAACGAGACGCACGCCAGTGGCTCAATAGAAGCGGCCGATCAAAAAGAAGACAATCGCGCACACGAGCAAGTGCACGAGCGAAAAGTTCTAGAAACAAATATACACACACAAGGGTCAGCACTTTTCACGAGATCCAGCAAAGTCACAAACGTACCATCGCATCCTTGGCCGCAAGAGCGCGGTCGGCATGGTTGTGGGCATCGTCGGCCGCATGGGCACTGGACGCACCACCGCCTTTCCGTTGGCGCAGTGTCGGCGCCTCCGAGACACGGGCCTCTTGAGCGTCCTGCAGCTGCTGCCGCGCGGCCGCGAGTTCGCGCATCATCTCTTGGCGCTGTGCCGTGAGCTGCACCGTAAACGTCACGAGCTCTTCATACTTTTTCTTTAAGCCACCTACCTCGGCAGCGTCCTGTCATTTGCCACGCATCGCCCCTTTGGTCAGCATCATTCCATTCCGTCATTCTCCATCAAATCCTCCTGCAATACATACCACAGACTGGCCACCCGACGCGGGTGCCGCTGCCGTCGCTGTCGTCGCTGTAGTTGGTGCTGGTGCTGCTCCGCCTCCTTGCAGCAGTTGACTCGTGAGCTTGCTTGGTGTCGACACGTCCACATTCGCTGGTGGCGTGGACGACGTCGCTGTCACTGCTGTCACTGCCGTCGCCGCTGTGGTCGCAGTGTTCGCCGACGCCGCCCACGTACCCGTCGACACCTCGTCTTCTATCACGGTATTTTCACTGGCGTTGCCACTGGTACTGCCACCATCGGGATTCGCCCCTTCGACAAAGCGGCAGCGCAGCTTCTTGTTCGCGAGGCTCTTCTTGTCGGCCTTGGCCCACATATTCGTGAGTTCGTCGGCCATTTCCTTGGGTGACTTGGTCTTGACAAGCTCGTAAAAGCTGTCATCAACGTAGCTGCTTTGCACGAGAAACTTGTCGTTCGACAACGACCGCTCTGACGGGTCGAGCCGCAGCAATTCGTCACAGTCCTTTTGCTGCAAGATAACCATGATCGACGCGCACATGTTGGGGCCAAGCATGCCCTGGTTCGGGCGCACAAGGTACCGCAATGGACGCGTCGTCTTGACCTTGAACGCAATCTTGCGCACGTCGGAAATGTTGCGGATGAGCAGCACGGCCTGCGGCGACGCCGCTGGCTGCAAGTGGAACGTCAGCGACTCGACAGGGTCCAGCACGACGCTCGAGGTCGGCGCATCGGCGTTGGAATCGCTCATGGTGATTCGGTTGTAGCTGGATGGTAGAAGAATGAATCCTTAGTTGTTGGGCAAAAGTTGGGCCAACTTGGTAGAGGTCTACGGAGGGCAGCAAGTGAGAGAGGATGACCGTGACGCCCTGTCCCTCTGCTGGTTGTTCTAGCCTGGAAGCGGGGCTTGCTATTCTTCGGCCCCACGACGAGAGAAGAACCCACGCGGGTCCGGAGAGACGACTATATTTGCATATTTTGTAACTCGAAACGTGTATTTACGTAGATGCATAGTGTAAAGGTGTACAGGAATGATATTATTCTGTGGTGAGGTGGCAGTGTAGCCATGTCCACTGGAAGCGACGAGAACAAAGATCGAGAAGAATGGAAGTTTTTGCCCATTGAAACCGCCGATATTCCATGTTCACCACCGCTGGGACGAGACGCGCTGGATCTATCAGCATGAGCTGCAACAACCAGAACACTGCTTAGCTGCGTCGGTGGCTCAGACATTCTGCATACAGTTTTGATAGAGTAGTCAATCGATGAGCACTGGTATAGCAGCTGTCACCTCCACCCAACGTCAGGATGGATGCGTCCTGTTCATTGACGCGTAGTTGCTGAGCCTGCTACTTGCTCTTACTTAAACTCACAGCGCACTTCCTCCTCGACCGTACAGAAGGTGGTTTCTCGCCGTCGCCATCTCGCTTCGCTTCATGCTGGCGCCGCGGTTTGACTTCGGTTCACAGTCTTGCCTCCATGGCCCGCACGAGCGCCCCTTCGAGCGCTCGCTGCAATTCGTTGTACTCGTTATCAAAGCTCGCCTGTCGACGAACAGGCAACGAAGTCTCTTCTTCGTCAGGCTCTTCTTGCCAACCTTGGCCCACATGTTGTTGAGCTCGTCGATCAGGTTCTTGTGCGGCTTGGTCTGCATGAGCTCGTACAGGATAAACATATCGTTCAGAAGCGACAGGTCGGTCAGGTCAAGCCACAGCAATCCGTCGCAGTACGTTTGTTGTCGTGCCTCAATGGTGCTTCTGGTGAACAAGAGGATGGCAATCAAGACGAATAAACGGTTCTCATACATGCACCTTAGAAACCCAATCATCCGATGGCTCGTCGTACCTACCCACTGTTCCTACACCCCGTCACGGTCGTAACCCACGCTGTGTGGATCTTACACTTGGGCGGCGTCGCTTGGGATGATGTTGGCATAAAACTTTTGGAGTTGCTGCATCTGGCTCTCAAATTCGTCATCGGGCATGCGCGCGACCACGTCCGCGACCGAGTTGAGCAGCGTCAGCGCGCGCTCGTACTTTTGCGTCTGCGACGGACTGTCAAACTTGGGCGACGGCTGACGGGTGAGCAGCGCCGACGCCATTTGCGTGCGGCGCATGTTCTTGAGCAGCACGTCCGGGTAAGACTCGTAGATCTCCTTGCTGATCGGGTGGTTGTGGGTCACTACCTACATAATACACAGCAACATCCATCAGCGTCATGATGTTAAAAATGGAAATGCATACGGACATACCTGGTCGGTCACAATGACCATGTACTTGTTGGGGTTCTCCGAGGGGCTGATCTTGACGTTGATCTTGGCAATGCAGCCAATACCACGGTACTTTTGCCCAGGGCGCGTGGTCGCGCCGCGGCAGCGCGCCTTCATAGCATGGGTGCACATGTATATCCGGTGGTGGTGGATCGCCGAGTCGGGAAACTCAATGCGGCGGCCACGCGAGTTTTTGTTGTTCATCATGACTTTTTGCTGGTTGCGGCGGTAGGCCTCGACGCTGCAGGACGAGCGCATGCGGAACGGCTGGTACGTTTCCTGCATGTACATTTCAAAGTACGCGTCGAATTCGTACCACGAGTTGAACGACACGCGGCTCATGCGCTTGCTGTCGTAGAGCTGCACGCGCTGGTCACCGTTGCGCGTGACAATTTGGCCGCCGGTGGCCGCGGTCGTGTGGAGCGCCGCGTCATTCGCTTCCTTCATCTTGGCCATGACGTCTTTCATCGCAGCGTCGTGCTCGTCGTCGTCGTCATACTCTTCGTCCTGGTCGCCACCGGCATCGTCGGCGACGTCATCACTGGGCACGGCCCGCGCCTTGCGCTTCTTTGAGTCGCTTTCAAGCGGCGCATTCACGACGGCCGCCAACGCGACGGGATCTTGAGCCGCCGCCGCGACCGCTGCGGTCGTGACGGCGTCTTGGACGGCCATGGCCTCGGCATCGACGACTGTGGCATCGGCACTTGCCACAGAATCAGCAACGTCGGGCGTGACAGCCGCCACATCCAGCGCAGCCACATCCTGCACGATGGCAGCATCCGTGACAGAAGGCTCGCTCATGGAATCTGGCTTCAACTTGCGCTTGGCTTGTGTAGACTTGGTGTGGCTTGGGATTTTCCGTCCTTTGCTGTTTGGTGTGTGCGTTGTGTGCGCCGCGATTTCCCATTCCTCCCTTTCGCCGGAAGATGGAAACCACACCATTCAAACACGCTATAAACCTCAAAACCTATTTCATGAGGTTTTGAGCAGCAGAAACACCTCGCGATTACACTTTTTGGTGGGGTACGCAAAAGTGTGGCGCAGCTGTCCCACATGGAGTGTGACACTGTGGAACAGTCGGAACAGAACATTAAAAAGAGGGTTGCACGAAGGTTGCGCGAAGGGCTTCGGCTGGTGGCAGCCAACCAAAGCGCATGGAGTTCTACGACGTTTCAACCTGAGCTTGGTTGGTTTGCTGGCCACGGTTGCTTTTGGACGCGGCATTGGCAATACTTCCAATCGCCTCATTCATCAACACCGACATCCATCCACACACAGACCGCAATGGCCAAGAAGTCCCCCGCCACCAAGAAGCAGCAGGCCAAGCCCGCCGCGAGCAGCAGCTCGTCGGATGACTCGAGCAGCGACGAGTCGGTCAAGAAGGCGCCCGTCGCCAAGAAGGTGGTCGCCAAGAAGGTGGTCGCCAAGAAGCAAGAGAGCTCGGACGACTCGTCGGATGACTCTTCGGATGATGAGAAGAAGGCTGCGCCTGTGAAGAAGGCGCCCGCCGCCGCCAAGCCGGCCGCTAAGAAGGCCGAGTCCTCGGATGACTCGTCGTCGGACGACTCGTCTGATGACGAGTCCGCGAAGAAGCCTGTCGCCAAGAAGGCCGCGCCACCCGCCAAGAAGGTCGTCGCCAAGAAGGAGTCAAGCGACTCGTCGTCGGACGATTCGGATGAGGAGATGCCGGAGGCGCCGCCCGCCAAGAAGGCTGCTCCGGCGGCCAAGAAGCCCGTCGCGAAGAAGGAGTCTTCGGACGACTCGTCGTCGGACGATTCGTCGGATGAGGAGCCGGCCAAGAAGCCGGTCGCTGCCGCGAAGAAGGTTGTGAAGAAGGACGAGTCGACGAGCGACGACTCGTCGTCGGATGACTCGTCCGATGAGGAGGAGGCCCCGGTCATGAACAAGAAGCGCAAGAACTCGGACGCTGAGAAGCCCGCCGCCAAGCTGCAGAAGCAGACCAACGGCGATGCCGCGCCTGCTACCAACGGTGACGCTCCGGCTACGACCGAGGTGTTCATTGCCGGTCTCCCGTGGGCCGCGACCGAGGAGGAGGTTCGTGAGAAGTTTGCCGAGTGCGGTGAGATCACCAAGATCCACCTCCCGCAGCAGAACGGCCGCGCGTCCGGTAACGCGTTCATCACGTTTGACACGCCTGCCGCCGCCGAAGCTGCGCTTGCCATGGACGGTGGTGACTTTAACGGCCGCTGGATGAAGATCCGCACGGCCGAGAAGAAGCAGAACTTTGAGGAGAAGCCCGATGGCTGCACGAGCGTCTTCATCGGCAACTTGTCGTGGGACGTTGACGAGGATGTCATTCGCCAGACGTTTGGCGAGTGCGGTGAGATCCTGAGCTGCCGATTGGCGACGGACCGTGAGACGGGCGAGTTCCGTGGGTTTGGTCACTTGGACTTTGAGACGACCGAGGCGGTCGATGCCGCTGTGGAGCTTGCGGGCTCGTACGTGAACGGCCGTGCGATTCGTGTGACGTACGCCAAGAACCGTGAGCAGTTTGGCGGCGGTGGCGGTGGTGGCCGTGGTGATGGTCCTCCCAAGCGCCAGGCGACGACGATCCAGAACTTCCAGGGCAAGAAGATCTCGTTCGATTAAAGCGCTTGCGTTTCCATGGAGACCATGGGAACTTGTAGTTTAATAGTTTTTGATTAGAAACATTCGCCCTCAACCCCCCAACCCAAGAACCGTACTCGCTGGATGCGAGAGCGAGACGCGCCTCCACGTCTCACATCACCCGATCAGTGTGTTCCTTCGTGGAAGGGCACCTGCTGGGTGGATATGCATCGAGGATATTTGCTGGAAATATACATACTTGTATTTTGCGTTACCATCGTGGCGGAGCCCTTCATCCTATCGCATGAGAACGATGGGAACCAGCGACTCCAGATGCGACCAAATTTTGAATTATCGCTGCCTCGTTGTGGTTCGATATGGCTATATTTGCGACTGTAGTCAGATCTGATGACAGCATCCAATATCTAGAAGAAGCTGCCCACGCCACACTGCAAGAAGTCGCCATAGAATATCGAAGATGCAAACCACGTTAAATTGACGGCACTACAGGAAAGGACCTTCGAGAGCACAGAGGCTCTCGCTAACGACTGTTGAGGACACGAAGCGGCGCCATTTACGTGAACACCTGGTGTCCCGAGCGCGTCGCGACGACCGGCCGACGTTCAAGCGCTGTAAAGCCGGGGACGTCAAACTTGAGGTGCAAACTCGCCAGCGGACGCGCGATGCCAGTCGCGTCCATCGCTTTCTGCACAAACTCGTCCTTGGCAAACTTGTAGAGTTCTTTGACCACGATCGTGTACTCGTCAAACGTCGCCATCATGAGCATGTGGGTTCCCAATCGCCGGCCAACGAGCGGGCGGAGGTGCGCGAGCATGTCTTCCACGACGGACCTGGTCGTCATGTACGGCGCCACCGTTTGAAGCCACTGCGGCGCGGGAGGAAGCTGCCACCACGGCGTGGCCATGTGGAGGCGATTCGCGCTGTCTACAAACGCAGCGAGCGCGTCCATATCCCAATCGAACGATAGCAAAATTTTCTGCTTTTGCTATCGAAACGGAAACAGAACACAACTGGTTAGACCATGGGTGTGGATGCCACATCCTTGTGTACTGTAGTGTGCTTTGGAACGTACCGTGACTTTGCCGTCGGTGGGGCCATCCACTTGTTCGCGGCTTCGCTTCATGGTAAATTGATCTTGAAACGGTGTTTTTCTTCTTGGAGGGCGACTGCTTGCGAGGCGAAGAAAATTGCGGAATGACGAGAAATCTACAGAATCGCCACCACGAGGATACGTTCCCGCCTGTTCCTGATTCACGCACGCACCTTCACAACGCGACGACAAGGGAAATTCGAAGACGGATCCAGCGCATGCATGCTCTGCATTGGTCAAAACTAAAATAGAGCGTTGTGATTGGATGGAAATGCGGACGGCGCGCAGAAATTTCGCGCGGGCTTTTACGGGCGAAACCGTCACAGCGGCAACTTCAACACCCAACAAAACATCCAGATCAAGGACACATGATTGGTTGAAACAAATTCCTAAATGTTTTTGATTGGTGGATATTTCCGCAGTATCCTTGTGCGGTTGTGCTCGTCCTCGTTCATGCGCGACGGCGATGGCCCCGATCGCGACTGCGACTGCGGCTCCGCGCTCGTCGCGAGGACCGGCCAGATTCGCGGCCTTCTGATTTCTTCTTCTTCTTCTTTGACGCCTTCTTTGTGGACTTGCGCGTGGAACCGTCGGACTTGCTAGAGGATTTCTTGTGCTTGCGTCGTCTTCTGCGTTCTTCGTCGTCGTCCAACTTGCGGTGCTTCTTCGCTCTCGGCTTCTTGGTCTTGTGGCTCTTGCTCTTTCGTGAGTGATTGTCTTGTTCACTATCGCTGTCGTCGCTATCGTCACTCGAGTCGGATTCGCCCGTAGAAGATGCTACGCTGTGGAGTTTCTCGTTGTGGTTGACGATAGCAAAATCGATTGGCCTCGATGCGACGTCCAGTTTGACCGACTCAACTTCCGGTTCGCTGTGATCCTTCTCTTCTTTGTGTTCATCACTGTCAATGTCCTTGGCATCGTCCTCGTCTTCGTCGATGTCGCTCTCGTCCGAGGGCTCGAAAATGGACCGCAACAAGTCGGTCGATGGCTTTGGCACACTCGGCAACGGCGGCAATTCCGCTTCTTCATCTCGCGCGGGTCTTGCCTGTGCAGAGACGGAAGGAGCTGAACTGCCGGCACCAGTACTTTCAGACGAGCGACGATTTGCAGCGAGGTCCACGAGGTGCGGCGCGAGTTCCGTCGTGAATAGATCCGGCGCGAGTTCCTCCGACTGTGCTCCACCGGAGATTGTCTGACCTTCGCATTTAACTCGGAAACGCTTGCACAGCAGCACGTGTGGTGCCCATGCGCCCTCGCTGCGGTACGAGCGCTTCTCCTTTACGGCGTTTGCGCTGGTATCCCCCATACTGGTGGCGGCAGCGGCATTCTCAGTTGTCGTTGCTGACACGAACCGCTTCGAGATGGACGCCATAATATTCGCTCGAAACTGCTCGGTCGGCGCACTCTGTGGAGGCGGCTTTCTGTCACGAGCCGCCTGCGCTGCGCCCATGAGCTTTTCACGCTGTGCTGCACCCAGCAACTCAAAGACACTTCCTGCTTGTAGCTTGGTCGTTTCAGCCGTCGAATTTTTTTCGCTGGACTCATCGTCAATCTGCAGCATTTGCGCGCGTTGCTTTGCCGTCATGACGCTGCCACGCCCGCCTTTTTCGGTCGAGAAATCAAACTTCCCGTACATAGTAGTCACCGCTGCCTCTTCCTCGCTCTCCTTGAAGACGTGGTACGCTCGAAAGTCGGACGGCACATGGAGCCGTTCGATCGTATGCTTGGGCGGCTTTTGCTTCGTGCTGGCGATCCGGAACCCCTCGAGTGCGGGGCGTCCATCGGAACACAACACGGCAGTCGACTGGTAGTCGTCGCGTCGCTTCTTGTCTCGGGCAGAGCTGCTCATGGAGTCGAGCAGCTTGATCGGCTCCCCCGCGGGGGCGATCGCGCGATCGAAATCATCCATTGACGTCGTGCCGTACACGTCCAGATCGTCATTCTCTTCGAGCGCACTGAGTCCGAATCCCATCGACACGCGGCTACTACTAGTCCCAAGTCGTGCGTTGGTATTGCCCAGCGCCTGTGCAAACGTGACGATCTGTCGCTGCGGCTTTTGCTGCTGGTCGTCCTGCTCTAATCTCAGCTTGTGCCGACGAAACTCGGGTGCATCGACGTAGGGATCGAAGCCTGCGCCGTACTTGTCGGTCTTGGGCTTTGGGAAGATACGCGCATCGACGGTATTCCGCGGTGGCACGTAATACACCTCTTCGTTTTGAACATCCATGTCCTCTTCGCCCTTTGTCTCTTCATCATCCGCACCGATGGACAGCTTTCGCCGCCTCATACGGGGGCCAATTCCGTGGCCTTCTTTCCAGCCCATACGGCTCAGCAACTTCTTGCCAATCGAGGCGCCAGTCATGGATAGGATCAATTCGTCCGGCACTTCGAAGATGGGTTGCTTGCTATCGGACGCGCGTGCGGCCTCGAGGCGTCGTGCTTTTTCGTTCTGGTGGAGCGTATTAAATGCCTCCGACATCTCGAGCCGCTTTCCCAGTAGTGGGTCGTCGTCTTCGTCCATGAAATCTTCAGCACGCCGAGCGGCCACCTGCGCGCGGCTCGTACGGGACGATATAAACGCCGTCGGCGCCCAGCCTTCTTCGGTGCCCACGGTGTTGAAATGGCCCGCCGAGAAACCGCCCGTGAACGCGCCATGGAAGCGCCGTCTACCTTGCGCATCCGTCACCTAATACAATATGTTGGGTTAGTGCTGATCCTGCACGCCTCGAGCACGAGGGGAGGCACGGCATCCGTACCTCTTGGTTCCATCCACTAGAGCGCTTCATATCGTATTTCGGTTGCCGAAGGTTGACGGTTCCCCGTCAGGTTAACCCGGTGGTCCACATCCTCATGTGGGTCGCTCCATGACAAAAACGTGACACATGTGCTATAGTGACATAGACGTCAGTAAATCGGTAGGATACCGGTTCGAACAGCATGTGCGACAGGACTCGTTCCAGAAAAATCTGTGAGATAAACCTCGCGAGTCTGTCTCATGCCAGCGTTGTTGCCCTTTGGGTTGAGCAGCTCATTCTTCAGCAAACAGCCTCGCGCACAAGACTCGCGGCACACCATCGCGGGTGGGAGCCCAGAGTCAGTCTCTTTATTAGGACGAGACCAAACGCAAACCCCCGTGACCTGCCTGGAAAAAAACGCCCACCAAAGACTAATCGTCAGAGGTGGGCCAACCCCAAACCAAACCAAATCAAATTAACTACCACGTCGGATGGCCGATACCAGTAGGGACATCACTACTGAAGAAACGCGTGGGACGCTTATTTAAGCTGACCACCGCAGCCTTCGCCATGGCGTCACACCGATCGAGGCGAGGCGAAAAAAAGGAACGCCCGCCAAAGGCGGAGGCCCTCCCAAACCCCAAACCTCTCATGACGACGCCATAGTCATGATCGGCCTCTAGTGTCTGCTTGGCCTTCTTCCTGAAATTGCTCCAGCTCGCGTGGCTTGAACCGTTGGACACGCGCCGTCACTTTATGCGATGGATATCCACCGCGCCCAGTCTGGGAAGTCTAGGGAAGTCGGCGCATGGGTGTTCTGGCATACTACGTAGTATATATACATCTCTACACATCATACTCATTACTCTCCCCTTCCTTGTCGTCTCTTCATGCAGTCTACTAAGTTCAATTCTATACTGCCACCGCATCAACGCATAGCGGGCACTCGAGCGTCTCGTTGAGCTTCTCGAGAATGCAGTCATCATGGAACTGGTGGCCGCACTCGAGCGTCGTTAGCGGCTGCACATCCGTCATCACGGATGTCGCGTCTCCGTCCAAGGACGACGTCGGCGTAGACACGGTCGTCAGCGCAAGACTCGAGGAGCTGTCGCTCGACTTGAGTGCGCGCAGGCAGATCGTACACGCGTCCTCCGACGGCAGACTCACACTGCGCCCAAAACCGTTGGGCGCCGCGCCACCGAGCGACACCCGCGATTCGAGAATCGTGTTGGCAAAGTCCGACCGGTCAAACACCATACCTTCATAGAGGAAATCGTACAAGATCTTGGGCAGCGCCTGGGCCGAGATCGTGCACTCGAGACTACGCTGTTCCTTCATGGAGCGCAGTAGCGTGTTGACAAACGTCTCGAGCTCCGAGAGCCGTCCCGAGACCACGCTGGGCTGGCGCGAGCGAAACAAGTGGCGCCTCGGAAAGTGGTGAGTCGCGAGCATGAAGATCCACGGACAGTTGGACTGGCACAGATGGCCGTGGTCGAGCGCCGCGAGGAGCCGCTCCTTCATGTCGTAAAACTCCTTGTAGGGTCGCACCATCTCCCACGAGCGACCAAGCGCCGCGTTCGTGACCTTCATGACGTACCGCGGGCGCGAGAGCTTGCTGGCGGGCACAATGGCCTTAAGAAACTGCACGTGGAGATGCTCGAGCAGCGAGACTTCGAGCGAGCTGAACGCTGCGGCCGAGACGCCGCCCATCGAGTGGCGCTGCCTTAACGTCCGCATGGGCTTGCTGCCTTCATTGGTGTCGACCGAGTGGCGGCGGCGCAGCGACGGGCCCTGCGAGCCGCGGCGCGGGAACGGCGGGCGGTCCATGGAGGCGCGTTGCATGTTTATAGGGCTTGCGGGACCGGAGAAATCGACAAGTGACTGTGACACGGGGACGGTTCTGCTGAGCGAGAGAACAAGAACAAAAAGAACCTGGGAAATTTGTTCTCGCGCGCACGTGGGTGTAGTTGGCCAGCCAACGCTTGGGTGCACGAGGGGATGGGTTCAATCGGCGTAAAGCCGACTTGTGAGACTTGTCGGTGAAACCGATTCTCTCGCGGTTGCGCGTTCCGACGTTTTTCTCCAACTCGGGAACACGAGGGAACACCGAAGCAAGGAGAACAAGAGGCCGGTAACTGTTGCGGCGCCTACTTGTTTTGATCTCTGCGAAGTCGCGGGAAACGAAAAGGAAGAGCCGAAAGAAAGAGAAGAAGCCTCGCGATGGGGCTGTGCGAAATGGAAATGGGCGGCGGGACAAAATGCCGTGGACTCCAAAGCATATGTATCCATGGCGCCTCCAGACGGCGGGGTGCGACGTCATCGTCACGCCATCCACTTTTTGACCCACAAACCAATTGGTTTCATCGCGTGCGGCAGGGAGCACAACCCGTCTGAACTTGTGTTTAGTGACATGCCGCTTGACGCTAAGTCCTTCTCATCTACTACGTAGTACTATTATTAATAGTACTACAGAACAGGCACTGCATGATGCAGAAAGCTACCGATATCAATAAAACCAGGGAATGCGTCCACAGAACCCCGTTTCCCTTTGTGAGTCGCGCTTCAAGGGCAGAGGGGCGACTTTCGCCAACGAGCAAGTGGGGGTCGATGAACTGACTGCCTTCTTTCTGTCGTGGTGCCCATCCGATAACGTACTGACGGAAGGCCGTAACCTGAATACAGTCAGTTTCGGGGCTAAGCCCGCATCTGATATATCCATTGGTTTAGGTTATCGGATGTGTGCAACTGCGTAAGTACATCTAAGAATCAAATAGAAGCATAGAGGATAACAGGTACACCATTTATG
>JAADVC010000857.1:0-14799 GCA_023334575.1 Pythium volutum | reverse complement strand
GCCCCAAGGCTCTCGGCGTCCAGATGTGTCAGCGCCATTGACGCGTCTTGCTTGCATTGCGTTGCTGACGGGTCGCTGCCTGGTTCCTTCAGTACCACACGAAGCGCGTCTGCCACGCCGGCTTCGATCGCAGCCGCTCTGGTTATTGGACTGCGTCCTTCGACGAGAAATAAAAGGGTCTTTGTCGCCGCGGCTCGCTGCGACCGTCGGGGTCGCGTAAAAATCATGGCGACAAGACCCGACTTGGCGTTGGCCTCGACAACGATGGTTTCGTTCCGAGCGTGGTTCTGTACAAGTGCACCGAGCGCCTTGGCAGCGGTCTGGGCCGCATACCCAGATTGATGCGCCAGCAGCTTGACGAGCGGTTCGATGGCGTCGGCCTCGGCGATCATGGACTGTGCATCGGAGTCGTCCGCCGCAAGAATGGCGATCGTAGAGGCGGCCGAATACGTGTCCTCTTTCTCCGCGTTGTGCAGCGTCTGGACAAGTCGGACGAGACCGACACCGTGGACGATCGTGGCTTTGTTCGCGGCGTGGCAACGCACCGAGTCATCGAGTGCCATGGCCACCGCCGGGACAAAATAGAGCAAGTCAACCACGGCCGGCACGGCCCCCGCTTCTGTCAGCGCCGCCTGTGCGAGCGCGTGGTCCTTGGTGACATGGTACGCCGTCCCGATCGCGCCGATCTGTTCGTTTCTGCGGCCATGGGCGAGAACGCGGACCAGCACGGGCGCACCGCCAGCGTCCACAAAGGCGTCTTTTGCAGCCGCATTGCGCTCGACGAGAACGCGCATCAAGTCCACGAAAACGCGCGTGTCTCTGCCGTCGGCCTCCCGCAGCCGACGCACCACCAGCGCCATCGCGCCCGCGTGCAGCGCTTCCGTTTGACATCCGTGATTGCGCCACAGGAGAGACTGGAGGGCTCTCGCCGCCGCCTGTGACTCGCTCCAGCGGCCATGACCAACAATGCGAACGAGCAGCGGAACCACGCCGGCCGCCGCGAGCTCGGTCTCCGCATGCCGCACGAGCGGGACAAGCAGATGCACGAGGCCATACTTGCCGTTGCCCAAGAGCTCGACAAGCGCGTCACTGTCCAGTTGGTCCACGACGGCGCTGGTGAGACCGCACCAATCGTAGCGTCCCCCTAATAGAAGCCGGTAGAGAATCAGCGACGCGTACTTTTCCTCGCGCTCGACGGATGAGCCAAGTCGTTGCACGCAGAGCCGAACTAACCTAGCGTCCACGGCGCTTGCGTTCGCGACCAAATCGTTCTGCGCGATCCACTCCTTTATGCACTCGAGCGTGAGTGTGTCGCTCGCGGGGTCGTCACTGTTGCCGGGTCGGTGCAAAAGCTGGCCAATCACGGACGCGATGGTCTTGCTTGCCGTGAGTTTCTCTAGGCTACCGTCGACGAAATGGAGCAGCACCGAGCGAGCCGTAACGGGCTGTCAACCGCATCGACGTAAACGTAACGTGGCCCGTCCTCGCGAGATGACGGGTACATTAGAGCTGCCACACGCTCCCTATTGTTCTCCTGGACACGGGCGACTACGCGTGCCGCGATGGCGCGTTCGTCATCGTACCCGTCCTGCAAGAGGCGCACGAGCGGATACAGATCCCGCGCTTCGATCCATTGCTGGTTGGTGGCCAGCACGTCGAGGACAGAGAGCGCCAGCACGCGGACACTGCCCGGTGGCGCCGTAAGGAATAGCAGAAGAACCGGGACGATACCGGCGTCGATCGCAGCGGCCTGCACGGCCGCGTTGTCGTGAGTTAGCAGCCGTGTCAGGGCGAGCGCGAGACTTTGGTGGCATCGTGCCGGCGTCTGAAGCATGCGCATGATCGCCGTCATCATCCCACGCTGCTGCGCCGCCGTCGTAGCTGTTCGATTCGCGTCTGCGAGCAAGCCCAGTGTGACAAACGCCAGCTCCTGATCTTTTGCGTGGGTTGCCGCCGTCTCGCGTACCGACTCGACGGCCGCGACCAAGCCAGCAGCAAAGGCAGCCTGGGTGACGGCCGCACGCGTGTCCATGTCCAGCAGAAGCCACGTTGACGGCACACGCAGCGCGTCGCACTTGGCGTCGGCGTCGTCTCCACGCAGCAGTCGCTCGCAGTCGTTGACGATGGTCGAGAGCGCGGCGTCCATGTCTCTTTGTGGGTTCCTGGGAAGGAAGAGAAGATGGTGGGTTGACAAGCATGAAGGAAAGGATATATCTGATTCTAATCCGACGCTCTCAAGTCTCCAAGGATATGGCCGAGACCATGGACAGTCACGCCGGCTTGCACCGCCGTCATTTTCGTCAGTGGGATTCCTCCTGCAAAAAGCCACGCAATGGTCTCAATCGCTGCGGTAAGCTTCATTCGACCAGACCTCGTACGGACCATGGCGACAAGGCCCACGAGCACTTCGGTAGATGTACTATTATAGGATACTCTGCAAACTTCAACGTAACTTCCCACGCGAAGCGCAATTGGCACCCCTCCTCTCGTCCTCTTTGGCTGCTGCCTGTCCAGGTCGAGGACGACCAAGCGAGACCAAGAGTGGGAAAATGTTCATTGATTCACACTCAGCCTCTAATCCGCTCACAAGCTCCCTCGTCGTCATGAAGCTCCTCTGCGTGGTCGCTCTCGTCGCCATGGTGTGTACCGTCGCGTCTGCCGCTGACGCCCACGGCGACTCGCCCACCATCATGAAGAAAACGACTCGCAAGCCGCGTCCGCACTCCAAGCCACCACACTCCAAGCCGCCAACGCCAACGCCCACGGCCGCGCCCGAGCCACCCACCCCCACGCCGATTGAATCCGTCGCGTCCTACCAGCGTGGACGGCGCCTCCGCCTCGGAGAGTAACCCCGCCCAGTACTGTTGTTTGATTTGGCATTAACTTTATAAAACCGAGAATGGATGGTTATTGAGTGATAGACTGTTCTATGTAAGGGACCTGCATGGCGTTGTTGTCGCTCGCACGCACTTCGTTCGACTTGGTTTTGCCGTCTTGCGGGGTGTGCTCGGACGTCTCCGGTCCACACGTCGTAGTCTTGGGTCGGTGGCACCCTGAGAGAGGCCAGGACTGAGCGGCAGCAGCCACGGGTTCTTGGGGCATGGGCTGCACTTGCACCACCAGTCGCTCGCTTTCGTCGTCCGTGTCTTCGTACTCGTCATCCACTTCCCCGTCCACGTCCAGTCCATCGAACGGCAGCACCGTCGCCTCTCTGGTCGAGCCTCTCACAAAGTCTCGCCGCTCGTCATCACCGGCGATATACGCGAGCACGCCGCACACGCCGACAGCCACGACGCACGAGCCGAGCGCCAACTTGGTGGGGAACTTCATTGTCAGGCTGTTGCTCAACTGCCAATGTCCTTCAAAACTATTCTCGTCCGTTGGGGTCACCACCACCTTAGCAGTTATTCGCACTTTTGTCATAATTTGATTATACGCAGTATCTAGTCTTCATGCTGGCGCTGCAAGTGGCGGTCGAGCCGCTCGAGGTCGTCCTTGTCCAGTTCGCCACTGCCGTCCTTGTCGAGCTTGCGAAACTGTGCGAGAATCCCAGTAATGTCGCTCTGATCGGCCTTTCCCAATTTCACGAGCATGTAGCTGAGGTACTCGAGCTGTGAGACCTTGCCGTCGCCGTCCGAGTCCATCGCGAGCAGTTCCTTCATGCTGATTTTGTTTTTCAGGACCTTGCGCTTGCCCAGCTCTTCAATGACCGAGCCAATGCCATGCGCGACCGACACGACCGAGAGCGGCAGGTAAAAGATCGCATAGATCCGGCCGGCCTCGGACTGCGGCGACAGATCACCAAAGCCAATGGTCGTGACCGTGATGATGGCATAGTAAAAGCAGTCGAGCACGGGCCAGCCTTCGATCGCGCCGAGCACGAGCCCGCCGCCAATGGACACCAAGATGGGCACGATCGCTTTCGCAATGGCCTTGTTACTATCCGACAGCACCCACTGAAGCCACTGGGGTTTCTGGAACGTGCGTCGGTGTGTCGTTTTGTTGCTGGCCTTGACAGCAACGTCCTTGTCGCCTCCTACTCCGCCGGGCTTGGCACTGGCATTGTCGGCAGCACTGTCGACGTTATTCAAGAGCCGCTGGGTCGTCTCCTTGGCAATCGTCTGCTGCCGTGAGAGAAACCAACTCGCGACGCGACCGAGCGCCATGCCGATCGTGCAAATACCGTAGAACGCAAAGAAAATGGTAAACGCCTTGCCCGCCTTCTTGACCGGCACGACGTCGCCGTACCCGACGGTCGTGACAATGACCATGGCAAAGTAGATGCAGTCGACGACACGCCAGCCTTCGACAAAGTGATAGTAGAGAATCGCGACGGCGACGTACGAGAGCACGAGCAGCAGCGCGACAACGTTGGCGCGGAACGCCGAGTCCAATTGGCCTGGCGTCAAATGCGATCCTTTGCTGCCCGTGACAATCCCCTTGGGGGCGACACCCGGGACTGTGTTGCGCTGCTGGTTGCGAAGCGACGGCAGATCAAATATTGACTGAAGGAGGGGACGAGATAGAGAGAGAAGAGTAAGTATGGTCTCTGATATACGGAGGGGCGATGTACGTACCGACTTGCGCCGGCGGTCGTCGTCCGAGCTGCTCGACGACTCGTAACCCAGGCGATGGGCCGACCGCGTAGACTACGTTGGTCATTCACGACTATCAGTCCCATGTCTCCGTACGAGAAAGCACATTGTGGTGTGCGCACCATTCTGGGTGGACTGCTCAGCACCATGGTCGCGATCGTGGCCGTGGGCGTGAGGATCTCGACCATGGCGGGCGAGACCGGCTCGCTTGCCGAAGACGTCAGCGTCGCGACGTCAGCCATCTCGACGACAGTGCGAGACGCGACCCGCTCCGATCTCGAGGGGGAAAGGGACTGAGTTCTAGAATTGGTCACACCAACGGTCCGACCTGATCGAGTCTTTCCCCAAAGGAATCTTCTCGCACGCTTCAAAATGACCTCGTGGTCTTATCTGAGATATTTTTGTCCACTTGAACAATCATTCTCAATGCCATCCATGGACGGTCTCACATAATAATCCTGGTTCAAAAAACGTTCTCGGATACCTTGACTAACACTGCAATTGGGACGACGTCTACACGACAGGCCGCGGACCGATGGCGTTCTTGGCCGCGACCGTGGCATTCGCGATCAGAATTTCGGTTCCGGCACGCTGTAGCGGTGGATTCGGCTTGACGCCGCGCGCGTGAAAGTGCTGCGTCAGCTGCAGCGGGATCTCGGCCAGCGTCTCCTTGGCAAGCCGCGCTGGATTGATGCGATACTTGTTGAACGGCACAAACTGCACACTACACAACACCGAAGACGTGTCAGCGCTCCCATCCACATACAAAAACCGAGTATAAAGCAAGAACGTACATGTCCCGTGCCGCCACGCGGCCGCTTCGCGCGCGGAGCAATTTACCGTCCGCGTCGAGCGTGTCCATGGCCGAAAAGTCGGCATTGCCGACACCGACAATCACAATCGACAGTGGCAGCGTAGACGCTGTCACAATCTCTTCGATCGTATTGTCCATGTCCATGATGACGCCGTCCGTAATGATAAGCAAGACGAAATACTTCAGACTCTCGCGGGCGTTGGACGGCGGCTGCGAAAACACGGACGCAATTGTCCCGGCCTGGCGAATGAGCGGCGCAAAGTAGGTCGGCCCGTGGAGCGAAATATACGGAAACGAATCGCCATAGGCGCGGAGAATGCCCTGCACGCCATCGACTTCGGGTTGCGACGGATCAAACGTCAGCGGAAAGCAGTGGCTCACGACGCCATTGAGCATGGCACCAAAGCCGTACACGGGGAACTTCTTGTCGTGGTCGTACGGCTCGAGAACTGCGCCGGTCGCAGTGATGGCCGCCTGGTAGTCGTTCATCGGCTGGTGTCCATAGTACCCACCAGCGGCGGTCGCAGCACCGCCCGTATAGTGGAGACTCGATGGGTCCGAGAACGCACCGTTCGAGGCCGTAAAATCAATACCCACCATCAAACTGATCTCGCAGCCGCCGCGCAGGAACTCAGCAAACGTACTGACTTTAAAGCACTCGAGCGACAGCATCCGCAATACGCCCGAGTTGACGTACTTTTTGCCTTTCTTGGCTTGTCGCTCCGGGTTAATGAGGTTCACACTCGTCTTTTCACCGGCGATAAACTCGCCGGCCGTCATGACGCACGACCCGATAAACTGGTGGCGTCCGCTGGCCTCCCAGTCCATGCATTCAAACTTGAGCTTCTTCTGGAGCTGGCCATTGCAGAGCGATCGCACACTGAGCGTGACCTTGGGCCAGCGTGGATTGAGATTGTCGTTAATGTGGGGACTGCGCCACACGTGGAGCCACGACGACGCCGCGTTCGGGTCGGCCTGGTCGTCCTTGAGCCGGTAGATATTGAGAAACGGATCGGATTTGCCAAACCATCCGTCCTTGTTGTCGACCTTGTCGGCCGCGAATTGGACCGTGACCTGGTCGGCACACGACGAAAGTTCTTCGCCGTCAATCACGACGTGGCCCTTGAGTCCGCTCACGTGCTGCGTCGAATTCTGGAGCAATGCCAAGACCATGGACTGGCCGTTGGTCGCCATGAGCTGCGCCATGGTAAACTCCACACAGCCTAAAAAGTCGTGTGCGTTAAGCTTTTCCGACGAGCTGTCGCGATCAAAGACTTCGAGCCGAAGCCGCTGGACCTCTTCAAAGAAATAATCGACTTCCATCGCCGTCGTGAACGTCGGGTTCGCGCTGTTCATGACCGTCTCGGTGCGGCCAATCTCGCGCCACTGGCGTGCGCCTTCTTCTAGGTACACGACAATGAACGGATCCGACTCGGAAAACACGTCCGAGGTCTTGAGGTTCTTGCAGCGGAACCGCAGTGCGACGACGCTCGACGGCGTCGACGGTACACCGCCCATGACGCCGCCACCGGGCATGGGCATACGCGGGCCGGTCAATGGTGTCACGGGCCCAAAGCCGCCGTGCATGGACATTCGGTTGGGCAGGCCCTGGCTGCCGTCGAACGTTGAGGGACTCGTGGGCACTTGTGGGTAGAACGACGCGGCGACGGGCGAGTTGTTGGCGTACCCCGAGACGCCCGTGAACGAGTTGCGCATGTACCCTGCTGCTGCTGATGGAGACGCGACCTGCGGCGGCGCGTACAGTGGTGTGTTGCTATAGGGCGAACCGGTCATGGCGTTGCCCTGGTTGATGCTCAGGCGCAGCGGCGCCGGCGGCTGCGTAGATGGCGACGCCGATGATGAATAGAGATATGGTGTGGTAGATAAATCGTCGGCGGGTGGTGCGGACGGCGCGGCGCCGCCCACGGGCGAGCGAGGGAATGCGCCGGGATTGTACGACATCCCCACAAGTGCGTGGTGTGAGTGGACTGGAGCTTATTCGGAAATGAGCTGGGAAGAAGTAATAGAGAGATATCGGCCGCGGTTTTTTTTTTCGACTTGCCGCCTGTCTTGGAAAACGAGAAGCTCCCGCTTCCAGTATGAATTGGGTTACGACTTATATAGTGGACGGTCCACTAACTTGGGTGTTTTAGAAAATCAGTTGGGTTGTATTTACACCAATCATATATCTCCAGCCACTTGGGGTTAGGTAACGAGGAGGAGTGTAGCCATTTCGAGTGGATGATTGTGTACCCATGGAGTGTTGGACATGTGCGCGTGAGCGTCTCTTGTGATTCCGTTGGACTGAGATTGCTCTAGTGGGCACCGTGTGGCACCGATTCGCATCTCAGCTGGCGACGTATACTTTGACGACGTTACGACGCAGTCGACTGGCGAAACAACTAGCGCACACGAGCCCAAGCAAGAGCTCAGCAAAGCTTACACCGCAGTAGATCACGGCAAACTCGGCGTTTGTGAGGAGGTTCTGCAGCTCGGCGAACGCGCTGTTGAGCTCCTCACGCAGCCATGCGCAGTTGCCGCCGAAGGAGCAGTCATGCAGCTTGGCATCGCGGAGCTTTCCAGTGAAGAACTCGACGGGCGCCTTGAGCTCAAACTCGGCGGCTTCGAGCTCGCTGGTCTTGGCAATGAAATCGTTCAATAGTGGCCTGGTGCTAGCAATAACGTCAGCGACTTTTAGCAAGTACTGATCCAGTCGTTGCTTTTGCACTTCGAGCTGCGAGACAAACAGCCACTGTGAGACGATCATGATGTTCTGCGCAACCCCGCGGTCATCGACGCCGCGCCAGCTCTCATTGAACAATTTCCGGATCGTGAGAAAGTCATTGTCGGTCACAAGCTTCTTGTCGTCGTCTGGATCCAGCAGCTTGGCAGCGGTCGAGTTTAGAAGCGTTTTGTAGTTTGAAGTTGTGTATGGCGACACGACCGAGTCGTTGCCAAACGCCCACGCGAGTAGCCACTGGTGCTGCGCATCCAGAAAGCTCTCGTCCCAGTCAAACAGCGATTTCCTTGCGGCGGCCACGTCGCGCAACTGCGTATCCAACTCAACGAGTACCGGGAGATTGTAAATTTCGCGGATATCGACGCGCGGCGGCGTATCGTCGCTCGGCGTCGGATGCGGCGGCACACGGAGCGTGTCGGCAAATGCCAGCGTCACATTCATACCAGTCGCGTCTACCAGGCTACGGTCCCATAACCACGAAGCAGTGTCGTCTGCTACCGACGATGGAGGTATGAAAACCGATACATTTCGGTCAAAGAGCTGCAGGACGACGATGCCGTCGTGGGCCATCATCACGGTGGAATAGATTACGCCCACAAGCAGTAGTGCGACGACGCAGGCGATTTCGCCCACAAAGCAAGTCGATCTTGCCACTGGTCGTTTGCTGGTTTGAATGCCGACTGTGATCGCGACCAGGGAGAGCAGCAGTGCGAGTCCACTCAACGCCATCAAGCCATAGAGACCAAACATTGTGAGTTGCGTGGCTTCGACCGAGAGCCTTTTGTACTGGGCCGCGACCTCTTTCGCCTTTGTGCGAAACGCCGAGCTGCTGCTGTTGAGTCGCCGCCGAAAATCTCCAATCGCGGGCTCTAGCGTGCTCTGAGCTGCCCCAAAATAAAGGAGCTGCTGGCGTGACTCGCGGAGATCCAACTGCGTTTTGTAGGCACGGCGTCGCCATCGGTCTCTTGCGTCATCGACCAAACTCGACAACGCGGAGCAGGTCTTGCAGCGAAAGCAGCCGCTCGTGGCACCGATGCTCATGCGCACGGCAACGTTTGGCGTGATATTGAGCTTGGCACAGTCGATGGATGGGGTGTTGACGGTCGGATACAAAGTCGAAAAGGGCTGAAGCCCGTCGAGTACGGCAAACACGGGGCGGGCAAGCACGTCTTCGGTCGTTGATTGTTGGTCGAGAAACGTGAGTGGTGTCATCGTTTTTTGAGCTTTTTCTTGGAGCGCGGAAAGTGATTGTGCATTAGGAGAGCCGATCGCAAGGAGAACCTCATCGAGAGGCCTGGCAAAGTCGGCTTCAAACTGGGCCACGTCGGCCGGGAGTGTTGTCGATAGCAGGTCCTGGATAGCGTCCCGACCAGGAATCAACTTGGTGTGGACGGTCAGAAACGTGAGAACGGCAGCGGCTGCGCCCACGGCAAGAAAGCTCACCATGAGCACACCCCAGCAAATCTTGGTGGCTTTCGAGTAGATGCGCGGCTGCTTGCGAGGGTCCTTTTTGCGGCAGCCACACTTGAAACAGCAAAACGACCACACGAGCTGCACGATAAAGACGATCACAAAGAATGCCGCACCCAGGGTACTGTACGCGCATGAAGCCCACGCGTACTGGCGATAGGAGATTTCTTCCTGGAACTGAAAGACAGAGAGCAAGTTGTCGCTGGGTGAGGTAGCGTCGTCGCGGCTCGAGAGCAGTGCTGTGTCGATATCAAACTCCACGAGGTATCCACGAAGATCTGGCAGCAGTCTGCTCACGTCAGTGAGGTCAGTACGTGCTGGGAAGAGTAACGTATTGTTCATTGCCGCGACGTCGTACACTGATACACCAAAGGCACATTATCAGTTCCTGGAAACTGATCGAAATGGGGGTAGAACACCTTACCGCTGTGCTGGCAGTGATCACCCGTGAAGCCCCACTTTTTGACACACTGGCACTCGCCCGAAGCGTCTTCTTCAAGTAATTGGCAGAGTCCGCGCTGCTCACAGCAGAGCGCGTCCACGTCGTGGTCGATCGGATAGCTCGTGCCCACGAGCCGTCCGCTGCGCACGCGGCGGTCGCCCTCTTGCTCATTCAGTGCCTTGTCGTACGGGAACGTGAGTAAGCACACGAGCGATGGATTGGTCTTGAGTTTAGTATCCCAAATGAACACGCGCGCGCCATTCGTGAACTTTGTATCGTACGCGTCGCTGCGCTTCGTGGACGAGCAGCCGCCGCAGCACGCAAAGTTTGGATCATACGACGTCGACGACACGGCTCCCACGACGGCGAGCAGGCCCCCATAGGCGGAGATCCATGCAGCAATCGACCAGCGCATGACCACCATCCCGTCTTCATCTGGCGGCGTGGTTCTGGAAGAGGCAAACTTTGGGTCGAAATGGCCCAGTAGTTTTTGCGGGACAAATTTTAACTGACTCGGACCTGTCGGGCACTGTGAAGTGGTCGCCACTTCGGCTCATCTATCTTTGGCATCTGCTAAGATGGCTACACTGATACAAACATGCCAAGTTTGTAACCGACAAGTCCAACGTTGCATTTCCCCACCAGAAAAAAACGAAGAGATGCTTCCGTCGCTGCCTGACGAATGCAAGCAGCTCCTGTGGCAGTGTCTCGATGCGCAGACGCTGTGCCGCATCGCGTGCGTCTCACGCTGTGTAGACCAGGGCGTCGCACTCGCGCCGCTCTGGAAGCGCCACGCCATAGAGATGGCACGTCGCGAAATTGCGCGGATCGAGATCCAGCGGCTTCCTACAGACGGCAACGCTTTGCAGCGGCAGAACGCGACACGGCGGTTCGATCTGTCGGCTCACAACAATAGCTCTTTGCCAGGCAGTGGTCGGCATCGATCACTGTTGGGCCAGTATGAGGAGAAGAACGATTCAGAAGACGGGAAAGTACGGATATCGCCCGCTGTAGACGTGCGCTGCTGGCGCGTGTCGTATCGTGATTTCCATCTCGTACGTGCCTTTCTACGCCTAGACTCTATAGATCCTTCTCTACCAAAAACTGACTGTGAATCATGTAGGCGATGCGAGGCTTCGTGGCAGCCCACACGGCGTTTGACGCCGCCAAAACCGAACTGCAAACGCTCAAACGCCAGCGATCGGATCTGCGCGAGCTGCTCCAGGCGACCAAGAGCACGTCCCAGAGCGATAAGCACCTGCGGCGGCTCCAAATGAATTGTGTACGCTGGCTCAATCGTACGAGCCGCCGAGCCGCCGCAACGTCGCAGGCACGCACGGCGCAGACGACTGCACTCACCAAGAGCGAGATCTCGGACGAGCTCCAGTCCATGGAGAGTGCGATCCAGTGGCAGGCCAAGCTCATCTTCAGCGTCCGCTCGCAATACCAAAAGGCGCTCCACCAACGCACAAAGCAAATCGCAGATGCCAAGCGGATACTCGCCGAGCAGGAGCAATAATGGGCGTGGCAAAAAAATACAATTATTGTACTTTAGTACTAGTATTGTAATTCTACCAGAGCTGCGTGGACGGCGCGACCGCGTGACGGTACGCACCAGCGTTGCTGACTTTGATGTTTGCAAGCGCTTTGCGCGCGTGCTCCGTCTGGTGGAGACCAGCGTTACGTAGTGCAATGCCCAGTTTGAAGCGCGCATTCTTGAAGAGCGTGTCGCAATCGTAGCCGTGGGTCGGAAACAAGCCTTGTTCGTGGAGGGCGAGACCGTCTTCGACGCCTTCGACGTTGACACGGAATGCAGCGGTCTCTTGCCGTGTGCGTTCTGGGTCGGCCTGCACAATGACATACGGACCAATTAGTCCACGCCATGCATCTCCCACAAAATAGTTATGAAAATAACTACCACGATGGTCGCGAGCTTCTCGGCGTATGGTGTTTCCAGTTTGATGGCCTCGAGCTTGGACAATCGTTCCGTCTCTGCCTGATCCCGTCGCCGCTGTTCGCATCGGTCATCAGCTAGCTTCCGCTAAAGTACCAAAACCATCATGTTGTTGTGAGGATACCAGGCATGAACCCATCGACCAAGATGCCCTTACCTCAAACTCGTCCTGTCGAAACTGCACGCGCTCGGCGTTGCCCGCACTCTGCATCGCCTTTTCTTCTGCCTCTCGCTCGCGCTGCTGCTGTGCGTGCATCTCGTCCACAAAACTTCCGACAAGTTTTCCTCTTCTGAAATCCTCGACCTGAGCCTTTCGGTCCTCGTGGCGTTTCTTCCACTTGATCTCGTCGGCCTGCTTTTGCTGCTCGAGAAGCAGCCGCTCGAGCTCGTCTTGCTGATTCTTGATGCGCTGCTCAGCATCTTTGGCAGTCCGCCAGTCAGAGACTTTGCCGTGGAGCTGTGCGCACTGCTGCTGCAATTGCTGGAGCTGCTGGCGCTTACGTTTTCGATCGTCTTCTTGTTCTTTTAGTTCTCTCATTTTGTCTTTCGTTTGTGCCTGCAACTGGGCAGAGGTTCGGTCATACTCCGCCTGACGATCGTGGCATTTTTCTTGGTAGAACCGAAGATGCGTGTGGAATTTCGCGTGCGTTTTGATCTCGAGACGGTCGTGGTGTGGGAGTACGGCCTTGACTTGATCGTATAGAAGATCGGGCTTTTTGTGGGCGCCGGGTCGCCGTTCATAGTTCTTGAGCACGATAACAAACTTCTGGTCGTCGTCGTTCGACCACCCACCTCTCATATACGATGCATCGTCCCTGGTACTCCCAGCTACGTTGTCCTGACATGCCAGCCGTCGAAAGTCGCGCTCGTAGACGGTGAGGTCATTCTTGAGGTCGTCTTGCAACTGCTGGAACTGGTCGTGGATCTCCATCCGCATCATCTCGTCCACGTCCGCACCCTGGCAAAGTAAATCCACGAGCTCGTCGATCACATTGTCGCTCTCGTTTTGGTTGTCGCACTTTGGCTTGCCTCCTGGCCTCCTCAGGCTTTTCATCATGGCCACGTAACTCGCTTGAAACTCGCTTTCACCGACTTTGTACTCTTCTTCCAACGCGCCCTCCACCATTTGGTGGCCAATGATTGCGTCAAAGATCAGCTCCTGCGCCTCGCGCTTCATGTGGTCGGCCACAGCCGCGGACGCGCCACTGGATGCCGTGGTCAGACGCTGTCGCAGACCCATCACAAGATGCTTCATCGCCTGGTGCTAAAAGATAATTGATTTAATCGTTAGTGACTCCCAATACAATCTGGGGTAGAATCGCGAGTCTAACGTACCTGTTCTCGCTCCGAAGCAACGTGTTTGAGCAGAGCGACGCGATAATCTTGCTCCAATTGGACCAGCGCTTCCGTGTCGTTTGCGTACTGCTGGACGTCTGGGCTCTGGCTATTGGCGGCAGCAGTGTTCACCTTGGACGGCGACTCGTGCGGCTCGACCTCGGGTCGCGCTGGCGACTTTTTGGATTTCAGTATTGACGATGCAGGCGCGATGGTGGTCGCTCTCTCAGCGCACGCATCGTTGTAGATGCGCAGCAAAAGCGACTCGAGGTCTTTCGTACACACCTACGAATGACCAATTTGTATGTCAGCTAGGTGAGACAGAAACAACGGACCAGCTTTCCATTCCCCCACCTCTTCTAGCTTCTTCAGGTGTTGGTGTTCATGGAGCCACTCATACTGCGAGAAATTTCGTCGGCATCGAGACGTTGAATAGTTTGCGTGATAGTTTGTCTCACCTTGAGGTTGTTTTCCTTGGTCGTCTGCTTCTGGTGCTTGGATGTCTTCTTCATCTGCTGGATTTTCTTCTTTAAAAATGACAGATCAGAGATCTTGGTACACTCATAAACAGATCAATGATTGGCCAATTCGCACCTGCAGCACATTGTCGCCCATGGAGTGGAGCTGCGTTGCGACGTGGAGCTGCTGCTGCAGCGAGAGCCCCGCAGTCGCGCGGAAAAGTTTCTTTCGTCCCTCCGCTAATACCCACACCCAAACCGGTCATCCACCGTGAGCTTATAAAACGCTCATACGCTCCCCAGTCCTCATCGATTCGTACCATCTGCCGCCGCTGTGGGTCGCATGCGCAAGGCCATTTTGGCGTTAACATGGCTTCAAATAAAGCACGTCGTTTCACAAAAGTCTCCACTACGGTTGCACGAAGGTGCCCAAAATTCCAGCAACATTCAGACGACATCCCATTACCTTTGCATTATCGCAAGCGTCATGCTGGTCTCCGCTTCGTCCAAATCTCTCTCTCTCTCTCTCTCTGTTCCCTCCCGATCCTTCTCTTGTCGCTGGCTGCTTGCGCTTACCGCGTGCCCGTGCGGCCGCGGATGCTGATCTTCTCGTCTTTGGACTCGTCCATGTAGTCCTCTTGCGAGTTAATGATCCGCAGCATTTCCTTCTTGCTTGACTCTTGCAAGTGGCCGCCAATGAGCAGCTCATCCAAAATGTAGTACGCCTTGTGGAAGTTGAAAATGATATCGAGCTCACACACCTAAATGGATACCACATAAGTGTTAGTGTCGGGAACATATCCCCTTTAGAAGAATGAGGTGCAATACGTACGTTGCCAAAGTAGCGGTCCAGCACTTCGACGTAGAGATGGATCTTCTCGAGCGTGATCAGCTCGTTCTCGTCCTTGGAGATGCACGCGATAAAGTACAGACTCGCATAGCTAATACCAATCGAGAAAGTATATATGAGCGAGAGAGGGGGGGGGGGGGG
>JAADVC010000856.1:0-14808 GCA_023334575.1 Pythium volutum | reverse complement strand
TCGCGTTCGCCGCTCTCTCTCGTCTCAAAGTAACGGGGTCTAATGGTTTTCACGATGTTGGTTTTTCTAGGGACTCCCGCTGATTGCGCGCCAAGCGGCCGACAAGCTGGACCTCATGGTGATCATCAACCAGTCGCCCGGTGATTTTATCATTACGCGCCGCACGCGCATTTTCACCGAGACCAAGCACCTCAAGTTTGGCCAAGAGGTCAACGTCAAGGGAAACGTCATAAAGATTGTCGGCGATGCTACGCATCTCCACACGGTCACGCAGCTCAGCGGCTACCGCGGCGTGCTGCTCGACAACCGCACGATCGATGAGAAAGGCCGCATGTGCGTCTCGCTCACGCTCCAGATCCCCGACCATCCGGCGCCGGTCGTCACGCGGCGGTACTTTCAAAAGCAGAGCGACTCGACTTCGCTCGAGAACTTGCCGCCGTTTGACATTTCGCTCGAGACGGCCGGCGACGTCAAGCGAAAGCGCTAGGCGGCGAGATAGTGGACAAGCGAGTGTGAAGAACAAGGAGCATTTTAGAATGACCGGCAGGTGTGTGTGTTTTTGAACAGGTTATATTTTTTTTCAAGGAAAATATCACAGTAGAGGGACTTCCCATTTACGACTAGTGGACGCACTCGCATGGGTCTCTCTCAGCCCAAGGCTTCCCCCCCATTCCGTTGCCGTGCTTACTTGGGCGGGAAAAAGAAGGAGCGATGGAACCGGAATGTGCTGAAGCGCTTGTGGGCATAGTCCAAAAAGTCAAAGTCTATCTTGGAGTGCGCGGCCTGCACGACGGCCCAAAAGCCCCAAAACAAGTGGGACGCGAGCGCGTAGCGGTTCACGAATGGGTACAGTGCGTGGAAAAACGCCTTCGACTCTTTGTTGGCTTCAAGCGTCGCAAGCAGCTCGGGCGCCTTGATCTGCATGTACGCGCGAAAGAAGACAAACTGCTGCTCCGGGTCCGGGTACAGACCGAGGTCCATCTCAAAGCCGCAGTGCTCGCAAAAATGGTTCGCAAAGTCAAAGCCGCGGAAATTGTACCCGCCGTACTCGTAGTCAATGATCTGCACGCGGTCCCAGTCGTCGTTGTAGAGAATGTTGCCGCTGAGCGCGTCGTTGTGGCAAAACACGACCTCGTGGGCAAACGTAAAGGCCTGCTTCGTGATCTCGTCGGCGTCGTCGAGGTCGGCGAGCAGCTCGTGGCCGTCGCCGTTGAGCGCTGACGGCAGCACCGACTTGAGCCACTGGAGATCGGCACGCACCGTGGGCAGGTCGAGCTCGAGCAGCTGCGTGAGCTTGACCGGGTCGCTCAGCTTGATCTCGGACGCGAGGTGCTCAAACTGGTCGACTTTGGCCCACAGCACGGGCTTGGACTTGTCGAGCGGCACTTCAAACTGGTGGAGGATGCCGAGCTCCTTGCCCACGAGCGAGAGAAAGTCGACCGGCGTCGTCTAGATGAATAGAGCGTGAGGAACAGATATGGATGGGTCTGAATCACACATAGCCACGAGCGTACCAGTCCCATCTCTTCGGGCTCAAGCGGACGCGCTTCCATCCAGCCCTCGATGCGGCCGTTCGTGAACCGCCCAAAGTAGGTTGGCGCGAAGCCCTGCTCCGAGAGGATCGCAAAGAGCACTGCACGAGTCACAAATCACGACAGAGTGAGGCCACAGTCCAGTACCATCGAAAGGGTCACAGGCACGTACTGTTCTCGACCTTGCGGTCAATGAACGCTTCAGTGTTGTCACCGTAGAGTCGCACGAGCACCGACTCGTTCTGCCACGAGAGACGGTAGAGGCGGTTCGTGATGCCGCCGCTCACAATCTTGACAGAGATTTGATCGTCCGCGGCGGCCGCCCAGCCGGCGCAAATCTCCTTGGCAACGACCTTGACGTCTTCAAACTCGTCGGCATCGTCCTTGCCCACGATGTAATCGAAGCATGCGTCCGGGTTGTTGAGGTACTTGACTATTGCGCATACCAAAACCTCGGTCAGTTGCCTGCCTCTTCATCCAGTGGGGCACTCGCAACATACCTTTCTCGCCCATGGTGCTTGTTTCTTCTTTCTCGCTGTTGAATTGGTCGACGGGGTTCACAGGTGCCGCCTCCCTTGGGGATGAGGACGAGGTCTTGTGGTGCTGGCGTCGGTGTTGCTGCTTGGCCGGAAATCCGTTAATGGCAAGGTAGAGCGCGGCGGTCGTGAGTGTGCAGGCGGCGGCGGCGGTGGCGACGACCAAAAGCTGCCACTGTGCAGAGGAGGACGGTGAGCGCATCCACAGGGGGCGGAAGCGGAAGTGGGTCTCTTCCCCAGCGGCGGCACGCAGCAGCCTGACGAGGGAGGGACCGAGCGCTTGTTGTTGAGGTGGATTCACCAAGGGGAGCGAGGAGCTCTTCGTTTTGTGTGCCCATCCCCTCTGGAGAGTGACTGTCACCCGGACCTACAAAGGAGGGATGACGCGGTGCGTGTCGAGCATACAATTCACTAGACATTTGTCCGGATAAACCCACTTTTCCGATTTGAGCGCCATCCGGATACGATACACTATACGCATCCTCTTTTGCCCCTTCCACTGCGAGAACAACGTCAAATAAAAAAGAATTTGTCTCTTCTGATAGCAATCACCCCAAAAAACCCACTTCGTCCTTCATCTGGTTTACACCCAAAGACCCACTTCCGTTCCTATCCGCCATCCTGTTCCTACCCGACGTACTTTTGGATCGTACCAGTTTCTAACCGTTACTGATTTGAATATTCGCGACCATTTGCCGCCCATTTCCCTCCTGGCATCTCAAAAAGGACCATCGCTGGATCCCACCGTTTAACGTCCTTCTTCTCTCTCTCTGTATTTCTCCCACATGGCGTCGCGCGCCGAGGCCGCCGAGCTCTCGCTCGCGTGTGCGTCCCAGATCCGCGCGTCACTGAATTCGCTCAAGCGCGATGTCGCGCTCTCGTTTCGCATTTGCAGCCGCGACTTTGGCGTGCTCGGCCGCGAGTTGCTGACGGCGCTAGCAGCGTCACGCGACCGCGAACGCGCCATGGCGCTGGCGCTTGACCACGAGCGCACCGCGCGCCGCCGTGCGCAGGCCAAGACGGTCGAGATGCAGGGCCCCGTGCGTGTCATTTGCCGCGTGCGTCCGCTTCTCGCACACGAGCCGCGCAACGAGGAAACCGCGGCCGAGATCCGATCGCCGACGGCGGTGCGTGTCGCGTCACAGCAGGATATCCACGTGACTGTGCCCATGTCGGCCTTGTCGTCGTTGTCGTTGTCATTGTCGTCGTCGTCGGCATCGAATGGTGGCGACACCGCGACCAAGCGGTTTTCATGTGAACGCATTTGTGGCGAAGACGTGACCCAGCAACAACTGTATACAGAAGTGCAGCCGCTCGTCATGGCCGCTGTGGATGGCCACCACGCCTGTGTGTTTGCCTACGGACAGGTGCGTTTTGCTGTTGGAGAGTTACTATCGCTTGGTGCCGCTCACAGATGTGTATTATTATGATACTTTGTAGACGGGCTCGGGCAAGACCAACACGATCCTCGGCAGCGACACGGACCGCGGACTCGTGTTCCGCGCGGCCGAGACCATTTTCGAGTTGGTGCAGGAGCAGCACCACGTCTTTGACTTTAACGTGACGGTTCAAATGGTCGAGATCTACAATGAAGAACTGTACGACCTCTTGGGCGCCGAAGACACTGGATCCAGTCCCAATAGCAGCAGCTCCAGCACCAGCAACACGATGATCATGCCGTTCCAGACCAACCCCAACGCCTCACACGGTCCAGCGTTCGTGTCGCGACGCCCTCTGGGGGAGATCCGCCATGGCGAGCGAGGCGTGTATCTCCGTAACGTCGAAGCGATGGCCGTCCACAGTGCACGCGATGTGCTCGCCGTCGTCCAGAACGGAGCCGTGAATCGCACGGTCCACGCGTCCAGCGGCAGTGACGACGACGAGCACAGCAGCCGTTCGCACTGCGTGATCATGATTGATGTCCAGCGGTGCAGCCACGTCGACGGCCAGCTTGACGGCGGCCGCTTCGTGATGGTCGACCTTGCCGGCTCGGAACGGTTGCTTGGAACAGAGTCGTCCGCGTCGGGTAAACGGATTCGAGAGGCGCAGCACATCAACAAATCGCTTGCAGCGATCGGTGACGTGCTGTCGGCGCTGCTCGCGAAGGAAAAGCACGTGCCCTACAGGAACACCAAGTTGACGCATTTGTTGCAAGAATCGCTCGGTGCGGCAGAAGGACAGACGCTCATGCTCGTGCACGTCAGCCCCTCGTCAATGGACGTGAGCGAGACGGTCAACACGCTCAAGTTTGCGGCACGTGTCAACCCCCAGCAGACTGCTACCAAGAGGCGAACTGAGCGGGATGAACTGAGTCGTCTGCATGGCACGGTATGTTGCATACTTCCCTGATGCGTATTGACGTTTTACGGACGCTCATTTTCGGGAGTTGATGTTTTTTTTTGCAGATTACATCGCAAGCAGCTCAGTTACAGACACTCCAAGAAAAGCTGGCAGCGGAACTGGAATTGCGTCGCAAATACGAAAAGCGTCTGGAAGAATATCGCCAAGACGACCACAGACGTCGAGCCAAGGACGAAGACCGTGGACGCTTGACGCCACAGTCGAAACAAGCTCATTCCCAGTCACAGTCGCAAGGGACACCTACGCGGACGCACGGTTCAAGCCATCAGAATTCGACAATATCGTCGTCACGACTCCAGGGCACACCAGAGCAACAACCCTATGCCACTCGGCGATGGAGCTTGTATGCTCGAAAGTAAGTTGCGTGTCTCCTTACGCCTGCATCACTTACACTGACCGCAGTGTTGTTTGTTGCAAACTTTAGCGAGCCCCTCAAGCCACCCAGCGGTTCACAGGCGTCACGTCACCAACAAGCATCCGCTGGTGGGCAAGAAAACATTTCGGAAAACATCATGCGCAGTCGCTCACCAACTATGCCCACAATGCCATCACTTCCAGAGAAAGCGAGTGGTGGGATGGCGACCCCAATGCGACGGGCGAGGCGACTGAGTATGATGATGCACAGCGATCGGAAAGCTATTCGGTCCCCACAACGCGTCACGACACACACGGGTTTGAAACGGAAGGCGGAGACCCCGTCGCAAGTTCGAAGGTGAGTGTCATGTACTCTTGTTTTGATTTTTATGGATCCGATGCTGATCTTCCATTTCCGTCCGTGTAGTATCCTAAAGAAGCAGCGTCTCTCGGTTCTTCCTGAACAGCTTGCCCCGCCGCCAGAGATTCCCTCCGGACCAGGAGGACTGAAGCAAGTCTCTTTTGACCTCACATCACGACCGGCGGCACGCGTTGGAGGCACCCCGCTTCTCCCACCTCCGTCACAGTCCACTGGATCCTCGTCCTCGGCGTTGCCTCCACGTCAACCGGCCAGTCTACTTCGAGCTCCCATGGGCGCGGGTCGTGTGTAAGGCCATGCTCGCTCTGCTTTGCTCAGCGTTCTCGTTGTTCACGTTTATCCCATTGTGGTACACCTTGTAGGCTCGCTCCCGCCGGTCGAGTCGCCACACGTGCACTCAGTCACTCGGGCATTGCGTCGCCCAAGACTCGCGCCCTGAAAAGGACCTCCTTACCGAGCCAAGGCAACAAACCCAAGTTGAATGGCATTGGTTGGAGATAAGGAGGCTGGCGATCGTTGAGTTGCTGAATCAAATGACCGACCCTAGAAGAAAGAAAAGTGACCCTGAACGAGTTGATTGTAAATTATAAAGATCCCGACTGGTACATCGCACTTGTGGGCGGGTACCAAGAGAGTTACCGAAAGATATTGCTGCTGATCGAGCGTCTCGTTCATGGCTACTCCCTCTATCGTACTGGCTGAGACCTGCGGGCTCCGACCGCCCATGCATTTATGCGTTATCCTCGGAGATCCGAGGAGTCGCTCGCCCGCTGAGAAAACCGCGATCGCTCATTGCGCGTTCTCGATCGATGCGGACGCCTTTGAGTGGAGCGCCCGCCTTTGGATTCGGACGCAAACTTGTATTCCGGCGCAGCTTCACGCGCTCTGCGCGTTGCTGCGCATCATCCGCCGCGTCGACTTCTTTGCGGGCGGTCTCGAACATCGAGCAGAACGAAGCTAGCGTTGTGAAGAATGACGAGAGATTCTTCGCTGGATCTTCACCAAAATACTCCAGCACGCTTTGAACTTCGTCGCGCGCACGCTTGATACGTTGGTCGAGAAGTTCCATTTGGCTACCGATGTCTTCCACAGCTGCTTGCAGAGAAACCACCGTTTCGCGAGTCGAGTTGTCCATCTTGTCCTACGTACATCAAGCCAGATAAGACATTAGTTAAGTCAACATAATCCTCATGCGCACAGCACCGCGAATGCGTACCTTCTGGAGCTCTTGAAATTCTTCCGACAGCAGTGTCAAGCCAGATTGAAGCTTGCCAAAGTCCTCGTCCACCGTTTCAAACGATTCTCGAGCGGCCAACGCCACATTCTTGAGCTCGATCTGGAAATCCAAAACCGCCGGGTGGTTCTTCTTCACCAAGCGAATCAGGTAGTGCAGCACTGTTGTCTTCTGGTTCACCGCCTTGGTGTGCCCGAGTCGCAACAACGAATCCACGGTGAAGCCACGGATTTCATTGTCGTCTCCGCTGCCGTTCAGCGTGTTGCCTAGTTTAAGAACCATTCCGAGCAGCGTCTTCAGTAGTCGGCTTTCTTTCACTTCATGACATGCGTCGATCAAGTTTCCGAGAGATACACTCAATTCGTCATGCTTCGGTGAGAATGATATCCGAAACAGAAGACATTCCGCACGCATTGTATAGCGCTTGACTTTGGATATCTCCATGATGAACTTCTCAGCCTCCCCCAAGAGCGTCACATCGCCACTGTAGCTTGTCACCAACGCTGCCTCCTCAGAAGTTGGCAAAAATTCCCGAATGCCTCGCAGCTGGTCGACGGTCAAACCCTTCGCGTCAAAGACGGAGATCGCGTGGGCAATCTCCGCGTAGCTCAACTTGACTCGAGCCAACGAAATAGCCGCGTTCATTGCGCGCTTGCCATCAATGAGCGTGACGCTCTGCTTGCGTGTCATTGCCTTGCTTTGCACAGTCGTAGTCTTCTTCTTGCCAGAATCACTGCTTGCGAAGAAGAGGGATTCAATCTCGTCCATGTCCATGTCAAAGTCCATGTCGTCGTCATCCTTGTCCTCCCAAATAGTGTGGTGGTTAACACTGCTGAGCCGGTCATCCGCGATGGGTTGCCAATGCAACTTCTTCCGTCGCACCTTGGCCTTTACAGGCGCCGATGAAGTCTGAGCTTTCGAAGCCGTCAACCGAGACACAAAGGCATCCGGACCAAGCTCCAAGGCCCGTACATCGGCACCCTCCATCGCCATCTTGTGGCAAACAGCATCTTTCGGTAACCCCATCTTCAGCATCTTGAAGAACTTCGCGTACACTGGATCATCTGCGAGCCGAACCTCTGCTGGCTTTTCAGTCAGTTTGGAATACGGCGCATCACCACCCAGTTTCAGCGCACGATCATCGAGTCCATCGCGTTGGATTTTGTGTCGCACGGCATCCTCCGGCAGGCCCATCTTGATCATCTTGAAGTATTTTGAGTACAGCTCATGGTCTTTCAGGGCAATCTCTTGCACTGAAGATATTGCTTCAGCGTGACCTAGCGGTGGAGATGGTCGATCAGGTTCGCTTAGTGTTGGCATCTTCTTCAAACTGTCGACCCTCTTGATGTCGTCTTGTAGTGTCGATGTTGTCGACGCTTGTTTGATTTTGTCTTTGACATCTTCGAATACAGCATCAGGTCCGAGGTCGAGCACCACCGGATCCGTGCCGTCCATCATCATCTTTTGGGTGACAGCAGCCTTTGGGCATCCCATTCGCAGCATATTGAAGTAGCCGCTGAATTCGTGCATGTCCTTCAACGTTGTTCGAGACGACACTGGAAGAGCAACCATGCCTGACGGATCAACACCATTCTTCCTCGATTGGGCAGAGTGTAGATCGACACGGGGTTCATGAATCTTTCGTTGTGATCGGGCAGCAATCTGCGCGAGAAGGGCTGCTTTCGGGTCCATGGACCTTGTTGCCTTGGTCGATGGTGTTTCATCTGGCACGTGCATCTTCTCCGTCGTCCTGGGAACCAACTCGTCGCCCTTGCTTTTCGGTCGAGCTGCGATATCTGCCAGGAGGGTCGAACGGCTACTCACGGGAGCGAGATGAGATTCGGCTCGTTCGTGAAGAGCGTCCGACTGGACGAAGCGAGATGACCCCAGTTCCTGCTCTCGGACTACTGGCCGTGCACTTTCGGATTTTGGAGCAGAATCTTGCGGGTTTTCTTGAACGTTGGAATATGCCAACTTCTGCAAAGCGCTGGAGCTGGGATAGAATGGCTTCTCACTGGGTAGATCAGACCGCTTTGGAAGTTCAGCTACACCAGCAGACGGAGAGATTGTGACATTCGCAGTTGTTGCAGCTCGAAGAAGGTCATCGATTGACACCCCGCTCGTCGCAAGAAATTCCTTGAGCTTGTCCATTTGTCCATCGCCAGCAGTAGCTGATACGTCAATGATCGACACGGACGCACCCGCCGTTGCTTGCTGCACGACAGGCACTGCGGCGCGAACGAGATCGGCTTGAAGCATCGACTGTACTTGGCGAGACGAGGTCGATGAGGGTACTCTTGTTGGTTCCTCGAGAGGATGTACATCTTGCTCTTGACATTGGTGGGCTGCTGCACACGAATCGCACTCCCACACATCGAAGTATTTCTTCACGTAGACGTGGTGATTCGTTCGGTCACTCAGCGTCGTGAGGCCGAATGGGATACGTTTTAATCCGACACACGTTGTGTGGTAGACGTTTCCGCAACTCCCTCTGCAACGCACAATCTGAGGTCGCATCATGTAGTCGTCTTCCTTGCACACGAGACAAATCGAGACGACTTCAGCAACAGGGGTATTTTGCCGAGTTCGCTGGGACTGCAGCGCTGCGATCTCCGCGGTGGATTGTCGACGGGCAAGAGGTTGAGACACGCCAGATTTGTCACCATGAAGTTGTTGTTTCCCAAGAATCGACGCCGACGAGAACGACTGGAGTCGTGGGCGATTAGGACTAGATGGCTTCGAGACCTGACCAAAGCAAGTCGCAAGCACGCTGGAGTGCAGAATGTCGAGAGCGATGTTCGGCGCATTTTGAGATCGCTGTAACGCGAATGTCGTCGCCGCGTCGCTGAACCCCATCTTCATGAAATTCGAGTGCATCCCTGGGTCGGGTAGAACCACGTGCTGCTTCGTGATTTCAATCACACCTTGCCGAACAGCAGCATTTCCGCTGTAGTCAATCGGAAGGTACTTGCGTTTTGGTTTCTTGCTCTCCACGAAGACGAGGTCCATCGAAAAATACTCGTCATTGAACGCTTCCTCGTACTGCTTCATAATGTCGAGCTTCGACTTGGTGAGTGTGATCAACCCCGGAGCGAGAAACCACGTCGAGTCGGCGTATCGGAACAAAACTTTCGTCGAAGGATCGATGGTCGATTCGTCTACGTCATACTCCTCACCGAAAGAGCACATGATGGAGAATCCACCATCAAGATCAAAGCCATCATCCCACAGGATCGCGAGGCAACCGTCTTCACATTCCCAGTCGATCGTCGGACGATCGGAAACTGGGAATTTTTCAGCCTGGTGCGGACCATCGGACGTGCAGAAGATGAGTCGGTGGTCGTCCCAAATCTGGATGCACGGCTGGTACTCGACCGGGATCGAACGAATAATGATGCCTTTCAGCACAATGGGCTTGTCGTTCGGAATGCGCTGGTTGTCGATGAGGTCGTGGAAGCACGTGAGAAAACGCTGCACAGACTGTGGCGTCTTCTGGCGTAATGCATCGGAAGTGAGCGACTTCATGTCCCACCGCTTTCGGTAGAATTCGACAAACGCTTCAATTGGATCGTCCGCGAGGCGTGAGTAGAGAAGATAACTTGCGACGACGATACCACTTCGTGTCTTGCCCGTTTGGCAATTGATCAGCGCAACGTTCGATGCGTCCAAGGATAGCCATGCGAAAATCGAGTAGCAGATGCGGAAAATGTGGTCGAACGGCGGCGTGTGGGCCTTCATGCCATCGCGTTCCCACGCAAACTCGACCATTTGCTGACGCACTTTTTCTGCAATCGCGCTGGTTTGCTTCCTCTCACCAGCGGCGGTCGGGCTTGATGTCGGCGTTTCGGACGCGAACGAGTCGAGGTCTTGCATGTGCACGAGCGTCGAGACGTCGTCTTCGAGCGAGTTCAAGTTGAAGATCATGTACTGGTTGCTGTGGTGCAACTCCAAGTACTCGGCGAGGTCGTCAATGTTGTTTTGGTTGCGTTTCTTGTTGGTGGGTCCTTGCACTGGGAACCCCATGACGATGAGGCGGTTTGTGATAAATGTAATGTCGAGATCGGACGGCGCAAAGCCCTGCGCGGCGTGGGCGGCGGCCTCTGACGTGGGTGACAGAATCCCGCTGCTGATGCTTCCTCGTCGCCCTAGACTCAAGCGCGACTCGCCGTCAAAGATGGAGCTCGTGAGGCGTCGCAGCGATTCCATTGAAAAAATGGTTCTGTGTTTCCCTTTTGTGACCAAGTGTGGAATCGACGCGACCCGTATTTGTGGGTGGAGAAACGGCTCTCGCGATGTGGACGGACGTAGAGAACGAGAATGCAGTCACTCCTGAAGAATTCAGTCGCCTCACTTCGAGCTGGATGCCGTCGAAATTGTCGCGTGGCGATGGAGATGGAGATGCGCGCGAGCGAGCGGGGGGAGATACGTCGGCACCTGGGTTTCTTCTCTGGTGTTGGGTTGCCGCGTTCTCTTTGTGGTTTCCGTTGGTCGCGCGGGTTTTCTTTCATGCATTGCACTATGGGAATGACGGTCAAACGTCCCTCGTTTTCCGAATTTAAACAGCCAATTGGGGTGGGCGTGTCCCTTTTTTGGATGAAACGGATGAAACAAGGGACTCTGTAGCCAAAAACAGACACAGCTTTTCTCTGAGACGTCACTTGAAGAAGCGGGAGAATCACGTGACGCAAGGACGCGAGATGGCGGACTGCGGTGGAGGAGAGAACGCAGCGTATGTGCCGTGGAGATCTGTGATACTAATACATAGTGTTTGTTACATCTTGGTATCGAGAGTGTTCTGACATGACGCATGGATGAATGTTTGCAGCGTCACGCCGGAATGCACGGACGCGTGGAAGTGAGTTTGAAGTGACGATGCATGTGGAAGAAGGAACGGAATACGTCAAGTACTGAGGTATTTGTTTCGCTAGGGCTTTTGGCAGCGATACGGAAGCTGGTCGTCTACTCAAGAAACTGTACTGCGGCAGTGCCAAACCCAATATTGTGTATCCAAGTACGTGAATTCTGAATGCGAGGTGTGTGAATGGACAAGCCCTTATCTCAAAATGCCTACTTGACACGATAGAACCCAAGACAAAGACTAGGGACCTGACCGCGCCGTTCATCCCTGGCGGTGGTATAATTGGCGCGGAAGCTCGGACACAGCAACTCGCGTCCAAGGTATCGGATCGCGCGATCAGGGCGCCGTCATTTTCGAAGCACAAGGGAGATCGACCTGAGGTTCGTGCAAGAATGACTTGGGACACCTATACACTTTTTTACGGCACCATTTCGCTGATGTACTGTAGCTACACCCGATCGATTATCAGACGGGGCACCGGAAGCCATACAGCCACATTGAGAAAGAGATCAACGAGATCAAGCGACAGATGGGCGCTTACCGCTCGAGCTGCATCCGGTTTGTTAATCATTGCGCCAATAGTCAACGTGGCTTGCCTTCCTCACTGTGAATTCATTCTGTTTTGTGTAGAAAGAAGCCCAATCAGGAGAAGGAAAAGCTTCAACAAGTGTTCTCGTACACGGTTGGAACGATCCTACCGCGCGAGCTGCTTCCTGGATCTGGTACGTTAGTATAATTGTACCGTGCCTCCTGAGTACCACTAATACCGTGGCTGCTGTGTGTGGAAAGATCTTCTCGGGCGGGAGCTATCCCACCAAAAGGCGCAGCGCGTTGGCCGCCAGGCTAAGAATCGGCTGGAACAACTGGAAGAGCTGTACGACAGCGTTCTCGGCGAAGTCGAAGCTCGCAAGGCGTACGCGTCTGAGATGATCTCTCTTGGTCGACCCGAAAAGGCGGAATTTGTGGAGAAAGAACTACTCGAGCGCTTCACAGAGCTGCGCCGTATCCACCACTTGATGCAGAAAGAACGCGGCAACAACTCTGATGCATAATTGAATATATTCCGAACGGATGACTCGGCTCTAGGCTGAATTGTTGAGCTGTCAATAGTTGTGGTTCAGCGAAACTGCTCTCCCTGTTGTTGAAGATACCGCGCCGTGCGTCTGGGCTATAGAGGTTGCTGCTCTCTCGCTTCGAAGTACCGTCGATGAGCAACGATGTTTTGCTCATGTCGAATAATAATAACGAGTTGACATGTGGGAGAAGTTGAACGTCGAGCCGAAGATGACCTTGAGCAGAAGCGAGGAGACGAATGCCGCGATGATGATGACCATGGGGAACAGAAACCGCTCAGTCTTGTGGAGGAAGGGCAGAGCTGCATGCGGGTGATCGGTTAGATCACAATATCAGCTCAGTAAAAATGCAACAGGCGAACGTACCCATATAACCGAGGAAGGTGATGTACACGTACAGTCCCCAACCAAGCGAGTAGAGAGTGTTCGCGAGCACCAAGACGAAGAACGACTCTGACGCTAATACGGGCGCCAGCAGGAACTGCCAACAACACAACCGAGTTAGCAACGACTTCCACGATGACCTTGACCGTGGACGCTCACCTGAAGCACGTAGAGGAAGAGGAACAGCACGAAGAACGAGTTGCAATGAATGTCGAAGGCAAACTGCCACTCGACGCGCTGCTCGACAAAGAACGTGTCACCAATGCCTTGGCTGTGGATAAAAGTCAGCCACGCTCAGTTAGTTGCTCGCGTTCCGAGGTCCATTGAGACAGACCACGTACTTTCCACGCAGACGAAGCTGGTGGTTCGCTATCCACCAACCCATAGTCGCGATAACAAGCCCGAATCCGAGCCATTCGACGACAACGGCATGGAAGAGCAACGAGAGATACGACGAGATTGTGTCCACCTTGAATGCGACTGCCCAAGCCACGGTCGCAACCTAAGCAACAATTCGCGAAGCGTTTGTGAGACGTCGTGTATCGATGAGTGGTTAACCCCGACCAGTTGAAAACGCACCAGTAAAAAGAGAAGCTGGATCACGGCAAACGCGGGATCATCACGCGCCCATCGGTTCTTGGTTTCTGTGAGTCACATGACAGTGGAATTCGTGTGAGCCAAGAACAATCATAGAGAACCTCCACGAAGGAGAACGTACGCTTGCGGTAGTAGGCACTCTTGTACACTTTCGCGGGCTGCACACAGAGTGTGACCATTTGATAGAACGTGGAGTCAAGATCCATCTGCCGGTAGTCGAGCACGCGCGCAAAGTACTCGGGGAACGCAGAGCATGTGCGGAACACCTGCGCGCCTGGTCCATTGCCGCCACCAAAGCGCCGATTCTTTTTGCCGCGGCCGCCACTTAAGCCCTTTGTTCGCGCGTTGTAGGGCGCGTCCGAGAGCGGCAGCGTCGTGTCCATGAGGCTCGACGACGAGCCTCTCGTACTAGCAGTCTTGCCCACGGGCGCAAAGTCCAGATCGCGCGCCTCGTCCTGGGATACCGGGAGCAACATATCGTCTTCGCTCTTCTTTCGTCGAGCTTCGCGTCACCGTCACAGAGACTGCACCAAGCATGACACGAGGAGGCGAATCAGGCGACGGCCAACTAAAACCGGTAAACTCTACCGGTATCCAGCCAAAACCGGTGATCACCATCTAAATACGGTATTTTTGGCGAACACCAATGATGTGCTGCTTCTATCGTTTTTGGTAGAAATGTGTCGAGCCGCTTGGCCTATCTCTGCCTCACCCAAACAGCCGCCTCCACGTAACAGCGCGTATGTGGGCCAACGTGACGAAGCGGCAATAATTGGGCGCTGCTCATCCACCCATACAAACTCACTGTCATCCTCCCTTCCTCAACAATTTATTGGCGTTCGCGCGGCCCCCTCTACCACACTAAGAGTCGGACTCTTCCAGGCCAGCTGGACAGGTGCCTAATCCCGTGCCAGTATGGGCGCGACGCCTGTCTTCTACGCCTGTGCGCTTGATTTCCTGAGCCAAAATGACGGGACGAGAGGCAGCGCGGCCTTTGTGATATTCAGCGTTCCAAGGTGGCACCCTGTCATGGGGGAACGCCCCGGGTGCCGTGGGCCATAACTCATTCCCCCTTCTCTCGCTCCTCGGATTAGGCGACATATTCACGCTCGGCGTCTATAAGCATCTCCCCTTCTCCCTCTCTACCCCCTTTCTCATTATGAAGCTACTTCATCTCGTCTGCCTCGTCGCCGTCGCGCTCACGGCGACCACGAGCCATGCACAGGACGCTGGGCCAGCGAGTGGCGGCGGCACCTCGCTGAACCCCAACCGTCCGCCACGTACCGAGAGCGCAGGCGGCGCCGACGGCGGCCCCATGTCCGGAGCTTCAACGTCGACCAACCCGCGCCGTGGCCCGAGGCCCGATGGCGGTCCAACGGCCGGTGGGGACGGTGGACCGCCGTCGGGCGGCGCCATGTCGACGAACCCGCTCACGCGCACCGTCACGCCGTCGCCGTCACAAGCTGTGACCACGGCGCCGACGACTGCGCCGACGACCGC
>JAADVC010000855.1:0-14810 GCA_023334575.1 Pythium volutum | reverse complement strand
TCGGCGCGGCGAGCCGGTCAAGAGTAGCAGCAGTGCCTGCACCCTGCTTTGGCGAGATTATGGAAAGTGCACCCTATCCTGACGCTAGGGTGCCTAATCTGGCAAAATTAGTCATAGTGCACCCTATTTTGGCAAAATTCCCCAACGCTACAATACAACCAACTACTACTTCATTCAAACGGATGAACGACTTATACAAACTGGAGCTCGATCGAAGCCAACAGCGGCGCGGGCACCGACGTCTCTGCCGGCGGCGGCGGTACACGCAAGAACAATTTGTTAGGCGAGACGACGCTCGTGCTGCAAGGTTTTGAGGCCGGATACAAGTACGTCAGCGAGTATGACGTTGAGCGCCAAGGCCCGCTCTACATTTTGTTCATGGCCGACGCCGACGAGAACGGCACGTACTGGTGTCCCGACTGCCAAAAGGCCAAGAAACCTGTCTACGACGTGTTTGCGCGCGCACCGCGCGGCTCTCGCCTCGTGGAAATTCGCATTGGAACGATCCACCAATGGAACGACGACAACAATGGGTTCAAGCAGAACGAATTGTTCTACATTGACTATATCCCGTCGCTGATCCGGTACGACGGCCACGGCAACTCGTCCAACATGCTCAACGAGCAGTACGCGATCAATTATGACCTCCTCGAGTATGCGTTCAACGTACCATACCCGGCCGTGGGTGCGCCCAACAAGAATTCGATCATCACAATGGACGACACGGCGGCCATCACCGAGTACGTGCTCAAGTACGACAACTCGTACCCGCTCTTCATCTACTTTGTCTCGGGGTACCACGCGTTTAACGGACGGCTCTGGTGCCCCTACTGCGACCGCGCAAACCTTGGTATTATGCACTTTTACAACCACTCGGCGCCCGACGGGGCCGTGCTGCTCAAGGCGATTGTGTCACATTCGTACAAGATGTGGAAAAAGAAAAAGAACCCATTCAAGCAGCCCGAGTTTCGTTCGACTGTGGCCTCGATCCACGGAGTGCCGTACCTCGCGCGTGTGACCGAGGACACCACGACCAGCAAGATCGTCACGACGGAGTACAAGCAAGACTTTCACGAGAAGGAGCACATTATCCCATTCTTCCAGGACAAGGCAACGTGAGATGAGACCCACATGGGCGCTTTTGTAAACGACGTGTAGAATCCAAGATTTCTACTGCCTTTCGATGGAGTTCAGTTGGTATCAGATGATCTCGTGCACCGTATCAGTCGCGTTCATCAGAGTCAGACCAAAGGAGGAGCTCATCAACGCGAAAATCAAGTCGAGGACGCAGCGCTTGCCGAGCCAGAGGACGTCATCCCCAAGCGCGCGCACACGATGGACCGCCATCGCACGGAGAAGCAGCGTAAAAGGCGCCGCGCAGCGCCATGCGCAGCGTGTTCATGCCGGCGTTTGCAGCGATTTTCGTACTGTACATGATTTTCGTCCTCAAAGTCAATTACTATGCGACCAACTCTGCCACGGCGAACGGCGTCGGCGGCGCTGCGGCCTTTAGCGGTGACGGCGTCAAGGGCCAACCAGCGCCCCCAAAAAGAGAGATGTAAGAGCATGGCGGTGCACCAAAGCCAGCAATGATGCAGGCAGCGACCCAGGCGGCGGTACCGCTGCGGCCAGAGATGAAGCGCCCTACACTACCACCGGATCTCCGCGTCGGCACCATCACAAAGGGGCCGCCGCCAACCGTGGCGCCATTGCTACTGACTACTCGGCCACCAACGACCACACCTGCGTCGACGGCGCCTCCCCCACCGACGACGCAGCCAGCAACGAAAGCTTTGACCGGTGTGCCACCGTCCACCAAATCTACAGGAGAGACCATTCCCGCCGCGGTAGCTCTCGTCGATCGAGTCATTATAGAAACTGCCAAACCCATCGAGGCGCCCGTCGTCAAGGATCTTACGCAAGCACCAGCGACAATGGTCGCGGCTCTGCTGATCCCAGCAACTCAAGCGATAACGCAACCACCCGCGCGAAACGATCGCCACGAAAAGCTCCATGGGTACAAACAAGCCATGAGCTATCTCGACACATACAAGGCCGCGCCTGGCGAGTCGCTTTTCCTCTATTTTGCCTGCAGTGACGACCAGTTTAACGCTTTTGATTGGTCGGACGAGTGCAAAGTGGCGACGAAGAAAATCCACGACGTGTTTGCCAAGTCGCCGATAACCAACCGGCTCGTGACGATCTACGCTGGCTCGGAAACCTACTGGAAATACCAAAACAAGTTCCGTAATGACCACGACTTGCGCGCATCAAGACGGTGCCGTCCATTATGAAGTGGCACGGGAATGGTGGCGAGACCTCGGGCATGATGATCACAGATTCGCTCGAGGACGAGCCGCTCTTGCGGTACTTGTTCCAGAACAAGGACCAACCCGACCAATTCCTCAATGCAGCCGCAATGGCCGAGACCAAGACGATTCAAACCGTCACGTCGTACGAGTCGTACCAGGTCAAGCTGGCTGAGTACAAGGCCGAGAGCAAGCCACGGCGTCCACTCTATCTCCTCTTTGTGTCGGGCCGCATGGCCGAGAACAATCGCCCATGGTGTCCGTACTGCCGCTATTCCGAAATGCCACTCGAGTATGGCTTTTACGCGTTTGCACCGCCAAACGCACGGTTACTACGGGTCGAGGTCACGCCAACGTACGCCGAATGGAAAACGCCCAACCAGTTTAACCGCGACCCGGCGCTGGGCCCTCTGCGCGGCGTACCAGGGTTCTTTACGGTCCAGGAGTTGGCGTCCAAGGAGCTCAAGATGGACCGCATCTACGAACGCTTTGACCGCATCGCAACGCTCAAGGATCTCTTTGCCGTGGCAGAACGCGTGCGCGACGAGTAGACCAGGAGGGAGAGATACGATGGGAAACCTCAATCCTCGAGTGAAAGACTAGGTATTCTGAATTGAAAGTCGGTGATCCCACTCAGGAATGCAACTTCTGGAGTATTACAGATCACAAACTCGGCATCTGGATCACGCGTGAATTCTGTGGGTGGAGCCCGTGACCGCCAGGGTGCAGCCATGGGCGAGTCGTTTCGGGCGGGAGATCGCTACCCCAAAAGCTCGCCGGTACTGGGTCCCGTGGCCGCGTGTCGGCTCAAATGATTTCACGTCGACCTGGTGCTGATGGTGATGAGCTAGATTGAGTGCATCCCGAACGCGTACGTCGAGCTGGACTATGCCTACTACTATAGTGAATCCCTAAGCATCGGACAGGTCATTCCTGCGCTGATTATCGCACTCATGCCGTGTCCCAGCCCGCTCTACAGTCGAGACTAGAACAAGTATTCACACCTAGCAGCTCTCGCTCACCAGACGTTCCGTACGAATCCACGGTCTCTGCTAAACCACCGTGGGATTCGACTTCGCATTGCTTGACTACACATGTACCTGTAGAACCTGCTCGCGAAACGTCACGAACGAACGTATCCACGTTGCTGTCTTGTAGCAGAGGCACATGCCATTGCTTGTTGAGGCGCCAAGGTGATGGTTGGTCCGAGTTCCCTTACCGGTAGCCACCACCTACGTTTGTTCACCAGCGGACAGTCCCCAACGAATATTTGATTACCTCTTGCGTGTCTCCGCTCTCGCATCGATCTTCATGACTATCGCCCGATAAGGGGGACGGTTATTCTGGGCCGTGTGGCTCAAAATTTGTGAAAAAAGGGACTCCGCGGTTGTCGATGACTGTGATCATCTATCACTTGCGGCCTCGATTGGATTGGAAACGGCTTGGCCGCCAGGTTCAGCACCGCCAAGTTGGCGGTGCTGAACCCATTATCCAACAATAGTGGGTTCACTTCAACTTGGCGGTGCTGAACCCATTATCCAACAATAGTGGGTTCACTTCAGCTGTCAGCACATTATCCATTTTATGTAAAAATGTAAAATAGTGGGTATTGAACTTTACACTGCTCTGAGTCTATATAACTTGGAATATTATACAGCCTATTTATGTGCCCATACTGGATTTGACATGACCACTATGTAGTGTAAGTTTGATATCCTGTGGTATCATAGTGAATCAGATGGCTACTCTGCACACTCATCTGTGGGTTCAGCTCAAGGGTTCAGAAGTACTTTTATGCAGCCGAGGAATGGTCAGCAAGTGGACCATAACGTCTATTACACGTTTTCCTGACAGTGAGTTGCAACGTCACAATCGATGAAAAACGAAGACAAGAGCAGAGATGGCCAGTGTCCTTTGTCCCATTGAACAATTGGCGGCGTTCGGCGCAGCCACTTAGCCACGCCAACTGCAGCATCGCGGAGACCTAGCTGTCTGTCAACCTGTTGAGTGCTAGAGTCTACCGTGCCAAAGCTGTTGAAAGCCACATCACAATGAAGCCACCGTCTACTTCAGACGGAATGAATGCCGACGTCCTCCACGCGAGAAAGATCCAGAAGCTGCTGACAAGCGAGTCGTCGCTTGCGGAGCTGCACGAGAACTTGCTGTTCTCAGACGCCGCCTCCAACTTGTCTGAGGAGCCGCTCGCCCACGATCTGCTTGCTGTCCGCGTGTCCGTCAAGCGTAGCCGACTCGCGCTGCTCACAGCCGTCGCAGTCGCAGTGGCCATCGCGCTCTTGCTCACGTTCACTGGCGGCGTTGTGATCACAAGCTTTGAGCGAGGCGCCGTCTCGGTCCAAGAGCAGGAAAAACTGGTGGAGACATACAACTCGTACTCGGGCACAGTCACAGCTTCGATCGAGCGGCCGCTTGAGCTGTTCATGGCACTCATCATACAGGTGATCGCACTGCGAGTGGCGGCGAACGACGTGCTTAGCGGCGAGAACCGTTGGCGTACGCGCACTGTGGTCTTGGCGATGGGCGCCGGTATAACGTTCTTGCTGGCTAACGGACTGAGTGCCGTGAACGTCCAGGCGCGGGAGCGGCCAGTGCGCATGGTCATCACGGCCGACGATCTTGTTGCGCGAGCACCCGATCTCTCAACATCCACGACCATGGACAAGTTATTCGCCGAGTCACGGCGCGGGAACGCGGTGACCAACACCATCTTGCGAAATCTGCTTCTCTCTCAGGCGACTGAGCTACGGCAAGTCTGCCCCACCACCGACTCACTGGTCGGTATTGACGAAGTGTTCTACCGCATCCCTTCAAAGACATGGATGAAAGACCTCGTGCCAACGGCACTGGAACCAAAGAGCATGCAGTTTGTGGTCTCCAACTCCAACGCGGCTGGAAACGTGGCGCCCACAACGGACCAGTTTCCGATGAACGCGTCGCTCGCGGCCGAGCTTCTCGTGTACAGCATCATGGACACAGCCCCCGGCAACGCTTGGGCTGCGACAGCGAGATATACGCATGACAAATTTGCTGCATTGGTTTTTCGAGAGCTCAATCAAAGCGGGAACATGTCTTACAGCAGCGATGCTGATGTGCCGACCACGAGGGTCACGGGTCTGCTACCTCCGACACTTCAATCGACAGAACAAGAAGACCGCGACTGGTTCCGCGAGAACGCCGCCCCGACCATGTACAAACTCTCGAACACGACCTTCCGGAACGCGTCGCTGCGAAGTTGGACCATGACGTTTTCCCACGTGAACATTGAGCCTGGCTCTCTATGGGTGGATGCTGTCACGATCGAGCGCGAGATGGCGACACCGCGGTTGGAGACTAACACAAGCAACGCCAGCAGCCGTACACGGTACTTTAGGCATGATCTAACGTTCAGCAATAACTACGCGCGCACGAGAGCAAAGTACATCCGCAAAGCCGGTGATGCGGTCGACGAACGAATCGACCTCTACAGGGTCTGTGTCGACCGATACGATGAAGAAAAGGTCACGACCCGTATCGCAAACGACGAGATCAGCAACTACAATCCCGACAGTTGCGTCAACAGCTCTGCGAGCTCACTCCTGGTGGTGAGCCGAGGTAAGCGATTGGTTGCGGATGCAGTGATCGAGAACGCGACGATTGAGTCAGCGAAGCTTGTGCTGGGCAAGGGCGACGGCGTCATCGTCAACATGCGCGAGATCTTTTCAGTCACAGTGGCGCGCATCAGCTGGCGGCTGCAGGATCTCTCGGTCATCTACGGTGCACAATGCAACGCCACCGGAGGTTGCATGGGGCTCGACGTCGCGCTGCCTGGGTCCGGAAAGCGCCTCTTAGTGAGTTCGAGCGTGCTTCCCCTCGCTGCAGCCTCTCCGATTGTCGCTGCGGGTGGTGAGAATTTCCAGACGCTGTCTCTCGTATCTGTCGGTCGGCCTACGGCCTACGAAATGCGGATTAGTAAGGGTGTTCCGGACATGCCGGAAGCTGTTGGCGACATCCTCCTACCGCACAACGTCCGCAACACGAGCGAGGGGGAGCCAATCAGTCTCGACCCGGCGAGCGAGCAGTGCATTATAAAGACCCAGAAGCGACTGGCTGCGTACGTGAACAACCACGTCTACATGGAGAGCACGCTGCAGCCGGCGTACACGGCTGCGGCACTCTTTCTTCTCCAAGCTGGAGTCCCGCAGGACATTCTGAACCAGTCCTCGACGTCCCAGCGAATGCTCGCGTTCAATGGAAACGAGCAGGGCGTCGACGTGTTTGTCTTCATCCCGCGACTCAACGCGATGCTCACAGCTGTAGGTTGTGCGCTGCTCGTGGTCGCTGTGGCTCTTGTGCTGCTATGGCCACTTCTGGGGAGCGGATCGGATCCGCTCGCGCACATCACGGCTCCCCACACGATCGCCAACATCCTGCTGAACGACAAAGCGTTCCCTTCACTGCTGGTGAAGCGCTCGGTTGCAGACCCCAACAACACCACCGATAAAGACAACGCAGACGAGTTCACAATCGCATCGCTCTCGCTCGCACGAAAGAATACCGAGAACGACAACGAGGATACGGAAGTGTGAGCCAGGCCACGGTGTGAATTTATCGATCCGTGGCTAAAAAGGGTTCTACATAAGGTTTCGTTAACTATCTAACGAAAATACTTTGTCCTCAATCTAAGTTCCACATATTGCCGAAATTTCTCAAATCTCCGAAAATATGGTGAGCTACCTGTAAATTTTGTGGGTTGGAGCCCGTGACTGCCAGCGTGCAGCCATGGGCGAGTCGGTTCGGGCGGGAGCTCGTTTCCCCATGGATTTCGCCTACGGTTTCGGCATGGTACTGGGTCCCGTCTGCTCAAATAATTTCACGTCGAGCTGATGATGATGAGGTATATTAAGTGTAACCTGAACTCGTACGTCGAGCTGAGCTATGCCCACTACTGTATGCCCTAAGCCTCGGACAGGTCATTTCCGCGCTCCGTTGCCCTCACTTCGTGAGTCTTTCGTGATCACATTGGCTATTCCACAAGCTCATCAATGGCCACGTTATCGTCGCCATTGTGCTTCTCCAACAACTGAATCAATGCTGCGCGCCATGCTGAGCAGCTTGCCCTACTTGATTTCTGCCTCCGAGAATACGACCTCCGACCCCGACCAAGCCGCCACGCCAACGTGCGGTGATCAGCACCTTGCGATCTTCCAGGACCAGCGATACATTCAATTTCTTCTCGAGTTGCTCGAGTACACCCTTCTCGACTTGGTGCAATGAGAGGAAGAGAGGCTTGAACCATTCCCACGTTTTTAGTGGCGGCATCCAGCGTGCAGACGGTGGTGTCTCTTTCGATTGCACCAATCGCTTGAGACCGACTGTGCGGTTGGCAACATCCCACGCAAAACTCGACACGGCCAAGCCACGATGCTCTCGTAGCACGCTCATGAACGCCCCGCAGAATCGTTGAAATGCCAACCACAGATTGTCGATTTGTTCCTTAGTTGCTGCCTCGGCCACGACGGCCTCGATGCGGATCGTTCGGTGGAGAGAGCGCATATCGCGACTCACCATGATGCGGCACGCGGCAATCCCAGTCTCTTCGTAGACGATCCAGTCCGGACCAGCGTCAAACCTGACGTACGGAGACACGCTCGCGACCACGACATGGTCAAACAGCGAAGATGGGAGACCAAACTCAAACTGGAACTCCCAGTGGATGCGCACGGCTTCGCCGTCTCGCGATTGCGTCCTGTTGATACGCAGAATATCGCTGAGGAACTTCCAGACGGCCCGTATCTTGGTCTGCCAGAATGCAGGCACAATTAGGTCCGAGTCCCACGCCATGATACGATCTTCGTCGGCGGAATACACCAAGTGGAATTCTTGCAGTACTTGCTTCATCGCCTTCATGTGCTGTCGACTGGACAGACCCATCCAGAATGGTTTCGACTTGAGATCTGCGTGGGGCATCGTCACGTCCGTGTGTTTGTGGGTGATGATTTGGCGGATAAAGTCGATCAGTAGCAGCGGATCCAAAATGACGGAGTCGCGAAACAAGTCGCCCAGGTTTTCGTACCAAAGCACGTCGCCCAGATCATGGAGCGTCTGCAGAATCAGTTTACAGAGTTCCGGCTTGATCTGCAACTTTTCTGGCAGCGTATCCACGGTATGGAAGACATGATCGATGCGCTTGGTGGTGTCCAGTGCCTTGGCGTCTTCTCGAATCTTCACGATTGCTTCCAGTGCTTTCGAGTAGTCATCGGGCATAGGAACACTTTGCGTGCTCCTGGTGACTAGCTCATCAACTTGCGCCCTTGCCGTTCGAATGGACGCGCGTGACGTGCAACTGACAAAGATGACCCGTAATCTCGTCGAGGTCATGGCGACGTTCTTGTCTGGTTTCGAAGCTGCCATTGGCGTTTCCGTGTTCACGGTCGCCGCCATTTTCATCTGCTCGACAACGGCGCCAACGCCTTGCAGCTTTTCCATGAGCTTGTCCTTCAAAAGACTTTCCGTGACGGTATTCTCCTTGAGCAAATCTTTTTTTGCCGCGAGAAATACAAACTCGGCGTCGGCTTGCCGCGCCAAGATCATGCGGATCCAGTGCAGAATCGCCTCGTCAACAAACTCGTCCAGCAATCTCGTCTCCTGAAACTCTTCGTCTGCAATGATCACTGCTTGCATGTACGCGATGGCGAACGATTCGAGATCCACAAACACCAGGAATAGTGTGCGTGGCGAGAAGAAGAGCGAGTGGGCAACTTGGTACGCGTCCTGGCTGGCAAAATCCCAAAACGTCACCTCATGGACCTTGGTGTCGTTGCGACTTGCGATAATCTGTTCAATGCGAAGTGGGAAGTGGTCAATGCCGATAGTGCGGTCGTCGAGGTGTTTCAGTTGAGGTTGAAGGAGTTTAGACGTGATGGACTTGACAAAACTGGTCTTGCCCGCGCAACTAGAGCCGACGAGACAAATCTTGCGCCGAAACACAATGTCATGGGATGTCTTGAGCGCTTCAATGTAGGCTTGCGTGCTGCGAACGCCTCTGTTGATGACTTCGACGAGGATATCAGACATTTCAAGGCCATCGACGTGTTCTTGGGCCCAGAGCAGCACGCAGAGGCGGAGCGCTGGGGCTTCAACCCAGGCTCTGCCTGACGAAACAATCTCGTCACACTTGACGTCCCACATTGCACCAGCCGATACGAGCACTTGCACCGTAAGTAGTGTCTGATCGCTGACTCGAGCGTATTCACGTGCTAAAATACATGCGTGCAATGGCTTGAGTCCACCCTACCAATTGAAATAACGACCATATCGAGTCAGTAAGTAGCCTTCGATGGGGATCTGGAAGAGACTGCGTTTCCGCCCTCAACTATTTCGAGTACGCACAAAGTCTTCCGCGGTGGGGTCTGCGCCTCCTGCGAGAAGCGCACGAGTGGCAAAACTTTCGCACTGGCCTTGAGCAGACCCTCCACAACTTGCAGGTGGCCGTTGGACGATGCCGCGTGGAGCGGGGTCCGTCCGTCCTACCAGTCGATCATAGTAGCGCACTTGTGAGACCTACGACATGTCCACGTCGTGGAGGAGCTGATTAGAGCCAACGCAGATCCGAATGCAGCTACTCGGGTTGGTTGGAACCGGGTGGTGTCCGATTGGCATAACGGTGCAGATGACCACTTGAAGACGCCCAGAAAAGTGAGGTCCGCCCATCCTATTGGTCATATCGAGTCAAACACAGCAAACACATAAAAACACAATCTTCAGTCTTCCGACACGTCCACGAAGATGCCACTGGGGCATAATCTTCGGGCTCTAACAAACCATGTCAGTCGCATTGCAATTTGCGCCTGCCTTAAGCAGCTCCTTTACAGCTTGAAGATTGCCTTGAGAGGATGCCCAGTAGAGAGGAGTCCGTCCAAACTAATAAACAAATCCCATCGGGCACGATAGCACAGTCGTTAGGCCTACGACACGTCCACCAACATGCCAATATAGCATCATGCTGCTCGAACCAACCGTATCAGCCGCATTTGGATCGGCCTCGACCTTGAGCAGCTCATTGATGACTTGGGAGTGGCCATTGTCGGACGCCAGGTAGAGTGGAGTCCATCCTTTCTAATGATCATATCGCACCAAAGACAACAAACCCGCCGCAACATCACACAGTCGTTAGGCCTCCGACAAGCCCACCAGGATGCCAATGCGACATAATTTCGCTCCCACGAACACTGTTAGCCGCATTCGGATTGGCCTTGGCCTTGAGAAGCAGCTCCACGATTTGGAGATAGCCACTCTTGGACGCCCAGTAAAGCGGAGTCAATCCACTCTAATGATGCAAACGCAAAGTAAACATGCGGCCAGTCAGATCCACAGCCACATCCTCACGCTCCGAACTCTATCGGGGCCGGCGTCCTTCCCACTGGACTAGAATCGCCGCAGCTGCATGCGGAACTGCACTACGTACCCCATCGCGTCCATTGATATCCGCTGTGCCTTTCTTGAGCAGCGTGCGGACCTTGGCGACGTCACCCTCTTTAGTCGCTGTCACGAGCTCTTCATTCGCTCTCAGGAGATTTTCAGTCGCTCTCTGGATCTTGTCCGCATCCGAACTCCACGGGAACATGGCGGTCTTCTGCTTTGGAGAGCTGTCAGCGTCAGATGGTGTGACTCACATCCACCACCAGTGACTTCCATTCCGTCGCGTGCAATGTTGCTGCAACATTGTTGCACGAAGGTCGTCACGAGCCTAGAGCCAAGAGGTACTTCAAGTTCGTGTAGGGTGGGGTGTGGTTTCTCTAGATGTACTGTATACATTTTGTGCGAGTGCTCAACATTCGCTTGTAGTATTATACATCTCTATCACTCGAGAGTGTGGTTTTCTCTAGAAGTATACGTGTGCTCTATGGTCTCTTTCTTGTACATCTCTCAATCACTCGAGAGTGCATTTTCTCACAGACAGCTCACACGGCAATCGTCGCACGTCGGGCTCCTTCTTTTCTCGTGGCGGATGGCTGCAGTAACGCCTGACTCGCATGGGCGTGGTTGCCCTTGACCGCCTTGGCAGTATCACTAGCGTCGGCCTCGTCGTTGGTCGCGAGCACACCGCGCTCGTTCAGAAAGCGCATGAACCGCGTAAAGCTGAGCCCGAGAAAATCTTCAATCATGCGCAGTGCAACGCTAATCTCACAGGCCGAGCTATCGCGCATGAGGCGGCTGTGCTGCCGCAGACCACGCACTGTGAGCAGACACGTTGCGACAAACGCTTGGAGCTTTTGCTTGCGGTCAGCAATGACCTCGGCCGCCCGCGCGCTTGACGACCACGGCGTGCGCTGAGTACGCGATGGAAACGGCGCCTGCTCCACAGTCTGGAGAATGTTGGCACAGATGCGGCAGTGTGCACTGGACTGGAACCGCTGGCGCCGCGCCAAGTGCTTGAGCAGCCGCTGACGCAGCTTGCGAAACTCGGAAAAGCGACGCAGCACTTGCCACTTGACCTGGCTCAAGTGAACGTCGAGTGCATAGTACACGACCGAGTCCATCTCCGTGTGGACGCCGGTGACGCGCGCGTCGACATAGTCCGAGTACTCGGCCTCTTCGCGAAAGAGGTAGAGTTCTTGGTGCGGATGCTCGCGCAGGATTGTGCCAAACTTGCGGCGCCGTGGCACGAGCGTCGATGGGGCCGATGCGGTGGTGACTCGGCGTCGATGCGCACCACCATATCGAAGGTTGGAGGTGGTGGTAATCGGGAGAGGCATGAGGCAGTCTTCGGCCTCGGCCGCCAAGTCGTCGTGGCCATCGTGGTCTACAGTACTAGTCTCTCTGGACTGCAGTGCTGCTGCTACGGTCGCTCCTGTTTCTTCCTCTTCAACGACCGTACTGATGCTGCTGCGGTGAGAGCACTTGCCACTCGCTTCTTCGCGACCACAGTCACTCGCATCGTTGCCACGCGACGCTTTGCACTATCATTAAGATAGACTCGCATGAATCACAAACTATGGTAAAAGCAACTAGCTCAACACTTACACAGATCGACGATCTACTCAACCACGATGGAAAGTGCGGAGTCGTTGGGTGGCTCAACTACACCACACTCGATGATCGATTCCAAACCATCATGCTCACTCTTACGGCGAAACCAACTATCATTGTCACCAACGAAACGCCACGGGAAGTGTACCAGTTCGTTAGAGACGAAATCATCGACAGGGGAAGAACCATCAAAGCCATCGTGCTTATGCCAACCGAGAAAACCACCATCGACTTTGATTATCTGCAGTTTATCGATCACCTCAGAACAGAATACCTCGTCAACTCTAGACTAACCAAAACGCAGTTCAAGCATCTTAACGTACTTCTTGTCACTAGGAAGTTCGTTAAGGGCATCTTCGGCGAAAATCCGCCGCCTCTTCCCGTTACTGAAATGTACATATAAACAACTTGTTTTTTGCCTGACAAAAAGTTGGAGTAAAATGGTAGGAGATTTCGCGATTTTTTGTTTTCACAGAAACAAAACTTGTTTGTTACTTGGTGATCATCCAATCCGCGTGCTCAGATTTAAATATGCTTCTTTTTCTCGGAGTGAGTGATGGTCACAACCTCTTATTCTGGACATTGTTCGGGATAAGCAATGCAAAGATAGTGACGCCCCCGATTAAGGATAGTCGCCATCGAGTGACACTTCAGCATCCGAAAAACTCCAAGGACCGCTTTGATGAACAATTTGCATGTCCGTGATTGCTCAACACAAAGGCGAGTTCGTTGTGCACCACAGTGCTCTGCGCGAGTATGGCGTGGTGACCAACAGCTCGCGTGTGAGGTTTGCTAGAAAAAGCTGGCTTTTGTTAGAATTTGTAACACATAATGTGGTACACACTAAATAATAAATTGTGTGGCACACAATATATTTTCCAGTTGCTGGGCGGGAAACCATTTGAAAAAACAAAAAGAAGAATGGACGACGCGGAGGTCCTCGCGCGCTTCGCGGGGGTACTGCAGCAGATGCATGACCGCATCGACGCTGCTAACACAGCGACTGCGGAAGCGAACCGCCGACTGGATGAAGCGAATCGCCGACTCGACGAAGAGAGACGTCGCGCTGACGAAGAGAGACGTCGCGCTGAAGTAGCTGAGCGCCGTACTGAAGCGGTTAGAGAAGTCGCTAACCGCAGAATGGAGCAAGTCCGCATCGAGACACAGACCGATTGATTCGCATGGAGGCGACGCTTATCGACCTCCACAGAAAGCTTAGCTGGAAGTCCGCCACGTCAACTAAGAACCCAGCGAAGGAAGATGTCACTCATGAGTACCTGATCACCGCCGGGCGCAAGAAGCTGAATGGCGACAGAAAGTTGATTCATGTAGCCAAAGAAGGGCGACAGCCGATCGTGCGAGCAAGAACGCCGGATTTGAGAGAAGGGGAGTTTGTCTGAGTTCATCTTCTCTCCCGGCAGACAAGATCGGTAAATGATGCTGTTCGAGATCGCGCGAAGAATGGAGAGTGGTGCGTGGCTCGAGGGTATATGGCAAACGGCATTGAGTTTCGTCAGAACGTGAAGGCTGCTGGGAAACGCATTTTTGACCAACTAGACCCAGCTGAAGACAATCAGGTGCGTGGCGCCAAGAAATACAGAAAGCTCACGTAAAAATTGATTTTTCCAAAGCGTCCCGTAGAGCCTTTCAATAGCTCCATTCGATACGACTGGCCGTCTCCTTCACTCGCGTGGGAGCATTTCTGGGATATTATCGATATGATCCGGCGCGAAACGATTCGAGTACCAGACGAAATTGACGACAACGATCTTGTTCGATCACGAGTTGGAACAGACGATATCCAAGTCGAGATCGACCCGCTCCCGTAGTTGAGGCATTGCGCCGATGCGAATCGCACAAGGGGGCTAGTTAAGTGGCCTCCAGGCGCACGCGTAGTCGCGCGTACGTCATTCATATCGACGGAACGGGAAGATTAGACAGCGATGGGTCACGACTCCCTGTGGAACCAAGATATCGACGGGATTAGTTTAGTTTAACAAAACTAGCCTGTTGGAGCAAGACACCTTGTGCTTGAAGTGCAAAATGAATTGAAAATGAATTGAACCGAGCGATCTCTAAGATCGCCAGCATCGTCGAAGCGACACCATGGCGAGCAAGCGAGCAGCCACCGACGCGAAGCCCGGCGTGACGGGGAAGCGCACAAAGATACACAACAGTGAGAGCGTGGACTGCGACGGCGAGAACCGCGAGCGCGCCGCCGACGTCGAAGAGACCAGCGAACACGCGTATGAGTTAGAACTTGCTGGCGAAATCTTCATCGACGTAGACAAGCTTTTCCAGTTCAAATCATTCCAGGCCTACTTCAAGAAGAAGTACAAACGATATTGCCAAGTAGTCATCGTGGCATATCCGATATTCTAATTTGATGTGCCTTTTCAGCCGGACTATGACTTGAGTGTGCGGGTGGTTTTGTTTGACGATATCGCTGAGGTGGCATGCAAAATTGTCACTTCG
>JAADVC010000854.1:0-14814 GCA_023334575.1 Pythium volutum | reverse complement strand
GGCCTTGGCGATCAACGGGTACGTGTCCTGGAACATCTCGCGCCACGGCGTCTTGTTACCAACCACGGCGGTCGTGAGCGACGCGAGGTACACGACCAGCGTGATCGAGATTGTAAAGAAGATCACACGTGGGTACGTGCGTGCGGGGTTCTGGACTTCACCGGCAATCATCGAGATCCAGTGGAGCCGGTCAAAGTTCAACAGCATCCAGTTGAACATGCCCGTCCAGACCACATTGTCGCCGTCCGCGTTCGAGCCATTCAGCGTCCGCGTCTCGCTGAGTCGAAAGAACTTGCCTTCGCCGACCGAGAGACCCCACACACTGAAGATCACAGTGCACGCGAGCACGACCGTCATCATGATGAGCGACGCGATCCCGATGAAGCGCGTGCCAAAGTACGACGGCAACGCCAGCACGGCCCGCGATCGTGACCTTGATCACGTAGGCGACATACGGCGACGACGGCTCGGCACCGACGGCGTTGAAGATACCCTTGTAAATGAGTCCAGGGTAGATGGCGTTGTTCATGACCGGCGCGACCCACGCCAAGTAACCGGCCTGAAATCCCCAAAAGGGACCAAACGCCGCCATGGACCACAGGGCAAACCCTCCGTTCTCGGGGAAAGTACAGCAGAGCTCTGTGACCATGATTGCAATGGGGATCATGCACAGCAAGAAGTAGGCAGCGATACCAAGGAAACCGAGCAGTGGCCCGCCGGTCGACACCAGCGGTTCGGACCCTGGGGCCCGCCGACCATGGTCATGAAGCAGACGCCAAGGAGGCTCATGGTGCCGAGCACGCGATACATTGTTGCTGGCTCGAGGTCGTCGGGGCGAGCGACGCCGGCGGCGACTTCATGAGCAGGTGCGCGACGCCCACCACGGGTGACAGCGTTTCCTGCCGGTCGTTATTGTCGATTCGCACGGCGTGGAGATCAAGATCAAAGCGGTCAAGACCCGATGGACTGGGAACATTACAACAAAACAGTGTGAGTCAAAGTGCATTCGTAAAAGAGGAACTGACTAATAGCTCCACGTACGCTTCCGAGTGGCGGATCGTTGAGATGTACCGTGAGGACCGCACCTGCGTGCTCTCCATGATGGCAATATTGACCGACATGATCATGTACTAATATCTCCAGCAAGGAGTTGTGTCGGGGAGCGATCGAGCAGATCGGGAAATGACCCTCGGCCGGGAAAGTGCGAGCCTCAAGGAGCTTACCTGCGCAAGCTCTAGGTGAAGAGCGCAAGGATGGACAGCTCGTCAAAAGTCTTGACGAGCTGTCCATCCTTGCGCTCTTCACCTAGGGGTCTTGTCCCTCTGTTTTCTCGCATGTCTACAGTTGAAAGGTCAATGAGGAGCCACAAGGTACACAGGATTACAGTCCATTCGCCCAGTCCAGAGTCCGGACCAGACTGGACTGGGCGAATGGACTGTCATACTGGATTCCAGTGACTGGACCAGTCCACTGGGTGGTGCCACAGTGTCCTTTGACCGTTTCTGTGGTCCAAACGGTGGGCCAACGGCAGAAGCACCACACCCTTAGAGTTTCATCACGCTGGACTTTATTGGCCAGACCATGTTTTGCTCCAGTCGGAAACTGGTGGAACCCACACTCGCAACAACCGAATACTCTACCCACCCAATTCCTCACCCATGGGTCACTAGCCTCTCCGGGATGCGTCCATTCGTCCATTCAGTTTTCTACATGGGGGTACGTTCCATCCAATTCGGATTCCATTCTGTGGGCGAGTGGTCAGTGACCAGACGCTCTTCTGAAAACGTTTCCACGAAATAGTCCAGGTGATTCCCAGATTGCAAGGTTCTGCGAACACTTGGTATGACCTAATACACTCCAAAAGTCTCTCCGTGCAACAGTTTGCCTTTGGTATTATAGTCATGAAGCAGAGTACTTCGAAATGCAACGTACACTCTATGTCGTTTGCATTGTTTGCATAGGACTCGAATATTCCTGGTTCCCTACTGTAATATGCGCTGCCAATAGCAAAGACCTGAGTCTGGAAATCCGGACGAATTGTCAGGGCATCTTCAGCACAAAAACAAAACCAAGCTCGATCGTTTTCCTGGGGAGCTAACTGAACATTCAACGCAGATTTTACACTACAGATGCAGCGCATCACCTTATCAGTAGTCACGGTGGTGTAGACAACGCATCAAATATACAGAAAATCATGCGAAATATACAGCAAACGCTCGAAAAATGCCAACCCTGCCTCGTCACAGGATGGCTGACAGCAACTAGTGCCATGGCTCTAAACCGTTTTACCCTACGCGCACGGAATCGTGGGTTTTTACCCTAGTCCTCGGCCTTCGGCCTACGAGCCAAGCGAGAATGTATGGCCAAATCGAGCGATTTGGTAGCCAAGCTTGTTTTGCCAGTCACTGTACTGCGGGGAGGGCTGACACAAGCGGTGTATTTTGTAAAAGATTTGTATTCCTCTCGGCGGTGTACCGTAATTACTGAAACCAAGTGGTGCCATCCATTACACGATAAACACAATGCAGCCCAACACCCATCCAACACCATAAACACCATGGGCAATCTCTTTTGTGCGCTCCCAACCCCCTTTGTTGGACTGAATAATGATCCGATCCAATTCCAAAAGCCCATAATAAACTCAAGTATATTGGTGGAACTGGTTCATTATTGCTGCAATTTCATCTTATATCCACTCGGACCCTGGGAGCTTGTGCACGGGAATGGGAGAACCACAGGAGTGTCAGGTCCGTGGGTTGAGCGTTGCGCATTGTCTGATAATAATGACTACATCACCACGGTGGCTGCCGGAGCACACTCTGAAGACATAGCAAGTACCGTACGGTGAAGGATTAGAAAGAACATTTTCGATGGATATATTTGGCGTCCATTATGACATGGAGATGGCGTTGGCTCATTCTTAAACTACCTTGTACAGCTGAGTGTTTGTTACTGAATCGCAAAGCTCTCTTGGTTTAGATACGAACTACGAGCGGCAGTGGCTACCACGACGTGATCTGGAACAACCGAAGGTTTGTACGTCACGTTCGGAGCCGGTGATGTCGCTGATAGCTTGCGTTAGGGTGGTGCGGAGCTGGTGTAAGCGGGCCGCCGCCTCGTGAGCAAAAAACAGATAAGGAGGCCGCGGACCCGACTCCCATAATACTACTTTTCTGAGCTCGCTTCTATTTTATCGTTTCCATTGGTTCTTTTGCCTCTGAGAGATCCTTGACGCGCGCTTGCAAGGGTTTAGGTTTTACGTTTTGCTTGACGTGCAGAGTGACAGCTTTTCCACTTCAACGTACTGACTCGGTTATTATAGGTTGTTCTCTGGATATTTATATTCAGAGTTTTTATATTCAGGTGAATACTCGTTTAATCTTATAATCCAACTAGATCCGTTTGAAGTATTTTTAAAAATATTCATATTTCGCCTGTTTCTTCTATTTCTTATTTCTTATTTTTAAAAATAATAAATAAGAAATAGAAGAAACAGGCGAAATAGGGAAGGACCAGAATCGCGAATTCATAACTTGCTCAGAGTTAATACGTTTAGGTGACTGTTGCCCCAGTCGGTCAAAGAACAACCTTCGTGTCACATTCAGGATGCTGCTCGTAGAGTGCTGGTACAGCAACCTTTCGTCAAACGGTCGCTGATGTGGTAGGTGGCCCAAGTGCAAAACTTCGTCGGGCGAAGCGCGCCGAAGTATTTGCAGCGGGCCAAGCGTTTATGGGCCGAGACACAGCAGCAGTGAAAGATAGAATACACGAGTATCCGTATCCTTCGCACCGTGTAATGAATGAGTCGCTCGATTGGGACCAGAACATCATTGAGTTGCTAGACTCTCGGAAATGTTACCGTAAATATCCAGAGCTTCTCCGGGCTCCGCGCGGCTTTGTTTAGATGGCGCCTCATCGCAGTCAAATTCATTGTTACTGGGCAGGCACAATCTCGTGTGTACGATCCATTTTCTAGCGTTCCCAACTGCATCAGCTAGAACCTCTGGAAAATTACCACGCTTGACGGCAAAGGCCTACTCGAATTCTGGTCGGAAATACCAGTCGTCCAACGCTCACATAGTATGCCTTTACATGGGTCTATGCATGGTTGGCTCAGCCGCAGATCCACCGCCCAGCGAAAAACTTACGAATGAACGGGGTAAATATGCCGGCCACAATCAAGACAACCGCGACCCGCGCGACCTTCCAACTCATGAACGTCGAGCCGCGCATGGCCAGGTGCAGCATTCGAGAGGATGGCCATGATTTGCACGGCGCTGCTGAATGCGTTGGGTTACTAGTATGTTGAGGATCATTTTCAAAGTGGAGCGCCAGCACGACCATGGTCGTGAGCAGACTCGCCAGCACAGCGTACTGGAGCGTCCGAACCGAACGCTTCACTTGCGGACGATACGAACGACTGCAGCAGTCGAGATCAAACGCCCCGACCCGCTGGGTCCGCCCGCCATCGCCCTGTAGTTGCTGATGCCGCATAAAGCTTACGGTGCCGAGCATGCGATCCTTTTTTATCGGATCGGACCGCGCCGTGGTCACAATTGTTCGCGCGCTCGACGGAATCGGCGACTTTATAGGCAGTTGCTGTACAGTCGTCGTAGCTCGTGGACTCGAGTTTCACATTGTGGTCGTACGGGCTGTCCATGTCGTCGTAGCTCGTGGTGTGGGGGATCTTCTCGATCTGGATATTGTGGATCCTTCCCATGTGGCTCAGTCCCGACAGCCCGCGAGCGTATTAAAACGATACCCATTTGTTTCAAACAGTTTATTTCTCTAAAATATGCTGGTACTATTCCCAAGCGGCGCTGGTCATAATTGGCCCCACTACATCAGACGCTCATCCGCAGGCCAGCGAGCTTGTTGCGAATCATGGAAAAGATCATACCGAAAATTGCACACGCAATGGCCGGCACACCCACATTCCAGTTGGTAAATGTATACCCAATCACAAAGAGAAACACGCCCAAGGCCGGCAGCAGCATGAGAGCGAGTGTCATCAAGTTCCCCGACACGCGCATGGGGCGATGCAAGTTGGGGAGTGCGCGTCGCAGCTGCAGCATCGCCAACACGACCATGACTTGCACAGCGGCGCTGAACGCATTGCTCATGGTCAGTAGTGTGTCGAGCCGGAGGCTCATGACGACCATCGTCGCGGCAAAGCTTGCGAGCAGCGCGTACTTGGGCGTCTTGAAGCGACTGCTTCGCTGGCGGAAAAGGTCAGGCAGCAGTTGCGCTTCCGCCATGCCCTGGATCAAGAACGACTGCAAAAAGACCGAGTTCGCAAAGAGACCAACGGCGCTGACGATCGATGTGAAGAGCACGACGCTTTCGAGTCCAGGCCCGCCGAGTGCCGCCGCGACGACCGGGTACGAGTCCTTGACCATCTTGCGCCACGGCGTCTTGTTCCCGACGACGGCCACAATGAAGGGTGCGAGGTACAAGACCACGACAAGCGAGAGCGTGAAGAAAATGACGCGCGGATACGTGCGCGCGGGGTTCCGGACTTCGCCGCCGATCATTGAGATCCATTGGATTCCGTCAAAGCTCATAAACAGCCACCGGACCATCATGGGCCAGTCTACATTGTCGCCGATTGGACTGCTGCCGTCCAACGTTCGCGTTTCTCGGAGGCGAGCGAATGCGCTCTCGCCGTTCGCAAAGCCCCACACCGTAAAGACGACGGTCGTGAGAACCACGAGTGATAGCATGACAAGCGACGCGACACCAATGAAGCGCGAGCCGAGGTAGGACGGCAGTGCGAGCAGCAAGGCGATCGTGACCTTGATCAAGTACGCGACGAGGCTAGACGTCGACACGACACCGAACGCGAGCGTCATGGTCTCGTAGATCATCTCGGGGTAGATGGCATTGTTAATGACCGAGACGATCCACGCCCAGTAGCCGACCTGGAAGCCCCAGAACGGTCCGAATGCTGCCATGGTCCACGTGGCAAAGCCGCCATTCTCGGGAAATGCACAGCAAAGCTCGGTGACCATGAGTGCGATCGGGATCATGCACAGCAGAAAGTAGGCAGCGATGCTTAGTAGTCCGATGAGCGGCCCCCCAGTCGAAATGAGCGTTTCGGACCCCACCGGGCCACCGACCGTCGCCATGTAGCTGATACCGACGAGGCTTAGGGTGCCGAGCACGCGGTACTTGAACATGTGGATGCCCGACGCAGCCGGCGCGAACGCGGCGGGCGGCGACTTCAGGAGGTGGTGGCCGGCCACCGGTTTCGGGGTCGCGTCTCCGAAAGTAAACGGGTAGTTTTTGTCCATGTGGACGCTATGGATCGGTCCGAAATGGTCGACGTCACTACGAAGTGCGCACGGCGTCATGGTTAACCAGTGCGATGATAGAAAAAAGTAAAGGTATATACAGCACGTACTATTCCGAGCCGCGGGCCATCGCGTTAGATCTAGTCGACAGAGGCCGAGGGCTCTCCATGATGGCAATGCGCGTGGACGTCATTCCCCACGGTTTCCAGGCGCTCCGAAGCTCGACAGAGCCAATTCGACAATGGCCGCATCCCTTGGACTGTATGCCTCGATTTGTCGACACTAGATTGTCGCGGTGTTCAATGAGACGGCCACCACTCGGTACTTTCAAAAAGGTCATCAACCTCATGGACGACGCGGTCTGTTTTTTTAGCAGTGAGGAGCATGGGTATTTATGCATTATGAGAATATATGAAATGTATCCATTATATAAATTACTTTGTACGTAAATTGCGTAAACTAGATGCCCATAAAATATAAGAGGTTCAATGAATTACTGACTGGTCCTGAAGCCGCATATTCAGTCGTAGTGTGTCTCGTTTACTTCAGGAGTCCCCGAGTCCCCAAAGCTAGGAGGAAAACGAGACGCATGTTTTAGAGTTCAGACGTCGAGTTCTCTAGTCCCGTCTCGCTGCTGTAGTTTGCCCGATGTAACTAAACATGTTCAGAGTTCAGAGTCACGGGTCAAATGACCATTATTTTGATGCCACGAGACGGGAAGTTCTGGACCGAACGAAAGAAGCGAGACTAGCAGGTCTTGATTTACTGTCGCGTTTTGGACCACATGCTCACTCTCAATGCCCGAACAGACCATTCGAATTAATCCACACAAACATAAATAGATAGATAGAGATTCGCGTAGGCGCGAATGTGGACCAACTCGTCGTCGCACCTGGATGAATGGTGGGGATAATGTTACCGAATGTGGCTACAGGCACCTGACATCAATCGTTGCGAAAAAGTCAGACCTGTACTGGACTATCGCTCGTTCATGTCCATGTAATTTGTGTCGACGTTGTGGAGCTTGCACTTGCGATCCCCCCCTGTCACAGCGAATGCCGCCCATACGTGCGTGGCGACAGGATGGTCTCAGATAACGACGAGGTGTCAGGATGAGCTCCCCGCCACAAACGAACAGGGTACACGGTTCCACTCTTCTATCAGTTCTTATTTTTGCTGGTTGGGCGATTCGACGCGCGTCCAAATTGGCTGAATTGTCTGGGACTGGTGAACCTTTGTGCTTCAGCGAATTGAATGGATACAGTATTCAGTCTAGATCGATTCGTTATATAAGTACATTAGGTGAGTACTGTACAGTATATTACTTCTCAGTCATGTGATTCATTTTGTGAAGCGTTTGGTGACTCCAATGCCTGATTGATCGTGCTGCATACAGTACCTACTTTTTTAAGATCGTGCTGCATTCAGTACCTACTATTTTAATAGTAGGTACTGTATGCAGCACGATCAATCGTCCGAACTTGAGATGCACAGAGGCGAGTCACTGAGCGAGCAACGACGCCGTACCTTTTCTATTCAGTGATGTATTAATATTGCGACAACAGTACAACAGGAATATTGTGACATTGACAACAGTACAGTTTGTAGCGCCTCTAAGCACCGCCCTGATATATTGACCTTGACAGTCTCTATCGTTTCAGATCCGATTTGACAATAAATAGAACCTCAATGGATTCTCAGATATGTTGTGTGTAAGGGGCAAAAAAGAAGTAAACCGGTACTGAGCGGCGCTACAAACTGTACCAGACACACGCTTCCAGGAACTCAGTACTTACACAACACAACATGCTGCCCGTCATGGAGACTCCTGGCGTGGTATCTAGTCACACATTGATTGTGTATGACTTTTCGCACAGAGTGCTCCCCCCGAGCTCTCGATCCACCAAGGCACGACCTGCGGAACGAACTTTTGTTTTGTGTTCTTTTCAGGAGGTTCTGTTCTTCCCTAAGTGCACGGGTGTTCACGGGAAGCCACTATTGAGGTTGCTAGATATGGGTCCTGTAACGTCCACTCTCGACTCCATGCATGTGATCATACACCGACACTGTACTGTACTCGGGATTAGCGCTTTGAATTTTGTGGAATCCATAGCTGCTCGATCTCTGCTAGTACACCACATCATCGTCAAACTAAAAAATCAAGTCAGGTGCCACTCATCCTAAACATCACAAATCACCACGGTAGTGTTCAGCAATCTGAATCAAAGTGGGGAGAGACTCCCGTTCTAATGACAATCGCGTTTCTATCTATCACTGTCTCTGGGGCCATCGGCTCAAGCGTGTACCGACCGGCCCAATTAGTACTTGAAGTACGATTGTTGCCTATTCTAGGCCTATTCTAGGCAATAAAAAGTCCAGGCCAAGTCTTCGATTTCGACACGACCTTCAACTGACCGATGCTTGTGCGTCTAGATCATTCTCGGCACTGCGCTCGTTTCGATAACAATCCGGGATCAGGACACAGGTCAAGAACCAAGTATTGTGTGCATTCTGTGTTGAGCAGACTGTTATCTGTTCAGAAACCTTAAACCACAGATCCGATGATTCGCGAGCCAATGGCGAAGACCCGAAATGAGTACGCCGGCCACGGCGAACGCAACCACGACAATGGCGGTCTTCCAATTCCTAAACGTCGAGCCGACTATAAACAGGAGGATGCCAACGGCCGGTAGCAGCATGAGTGTCAGAGTCACCACGGTGCCAGGCACGCGCACGGGGCGCTGCAAGCTGGGGAAGAGGCGTCGCAGCTGCAGCGTCGAGAGTAGAATCATGATTTGCACGGCGCTGCTGAACGCGTTGGTCATGTGGAGCAGCGTGTCAAATTCCAGTCCAAGCACGACCATCGTGACCAGCAGACTCAGGAGGAGCGCGTACTTGGGCGTCCTAAATTGTGGGCTGCGCTTGCGGAAGATGCCTGGTAGTAGTTGTGACTGCGCCATGCCCTGCATCAGGTACGACTGGAGAAAGATCGAATTCGTGAAGCGCCCGATGAGACTGATGATTGAGGAAAAGACGACGAAGCTGTGGAGCACAGAGCCGCCAAGCCCGTTCGCGATCACAGGATACGAGTCCTTGACCATCTCCCGCCACGGCATCTTGTCGCCAATCACGGCCGTGATGAACGGAGTGAGGAAGACGAAAGCAGCTAGCACCACTGTCAAGCAAATTGCGCGTGGATACGTGCGAGTCGGATTCTTCACCTCACCTCCAATCGTGGAGATCCAGTGGATACCGCCAAACTTCCAGAAGAGCGAGTGGATCAGAAGCGACCAGTCGACATTGTCGCCTTTGCTGCTGCCGTCAAGTGTGCGCACTTCGCGGAGTCGAAAAAACGCGCCTTTCCCGACCGCGAGACCCCACACGGTAAAGACCGCAGTGATGACGACCACGAGCGACAGCATGAGGAGCGACGTGACACCAATGACGCGAACGCCCAAGTACGAGGGCAGCGCCAGCAGTCCAGCTATCACGACCTTGATCAGATAGGCGACAAAGCCCGACGCGGCCTCAATGCCCAGCGCACTCGTGGCGGCCTCGTAGATGAGCCCCGGGTAGAAGGCGTTGTTGATGACCGAGACGATCCACGCCCAGTAGCCGACTTGAAAGCCCCAGAACGGACCGAACGCCGTCATGGTCCACACGGCAAAGCCGCCGTTTTTCGGGAACGCACAGCAGAGCTCCGTGACCATGAGCGAGAGGGGGATCTGGCACAGCAGAATGTAGGTGGCAATGCCGATGAGACCGAGCAGTGGACCTCCCGTCGAGATGAGTGGTTCCGACCCCACGGGCCCAGCATCCGTTGCCATATAGATAATCGCGACAAGGGTAAAGGTGCCAAGTACACGATTCCTCGGCCGGTGGGTACTCGCAGTCGCCACAGCGATGGGTGCGACGGACGGGAGCGACAGCTTCATGATGCCGTGGTTCGTGTCCGTCATAAACATTTCTTCATAGTTGGCTTCAGTAGCAGTGGTGTGATCGATGTGGACGCTGTGGACCACGGCAACGTCGTCCTGCGGAGACTCACTAGAGTAGCACACGGATAGTGAGCGTCCTCGCCAACCACATAATGACCTATACAGTCAGCCTCGTACGTTTCTGAATAGTGGATCATCGTCGTGGAGCCCGTGGACCGAGACCGATCGCGAGGGCTTTCCATGATGGCAACACTGGAGAACATTGTCAGCTTGAATATATTTCTCGGACGATACGTGCGCGGGAGAGAAGATTCGAGAATGAGGATGCAGTTCGCTTCTCGACACTAAATCAACGGGCATCCTCAATGGTGGATGCAGCTATTTTTCCGAGCAATCCCTCGACTGGACCGTGCTGTACTGTAACTTACTGTATCTCACATACTGTAGAATTAAAATATTTTCGGCACTTTCGGGGGTCTGCGCAACGAATGCGGTGTGTTGGTCTGACATATTCTGAGCATCTCATTCCACGCTTGAAAAACGTTCAGTGCGGTAGCAATCAAGTGAGATCGTGTATGAGTGTATCGAAGTATCGAACACCGGCGGCGGTCAGTCATATCTACCATCACTTGCTTATACGCTTGTTGGAGCCTGACGCACATAACTAATCATCACAGTCTGCGACTGGCGCGCGTGTGCAGACTGTGCATTGTGTGATGTCACGCAACTGGTCATCTCTTGGAAAGCCACTGCTCGCCCGTCCAGCGAGTGGATACTGTATCGAATAACCAGGTCGCCCGATAGCGTACAGTTTTTCTCCCGTGTCGGCGAGAAGAGACCGCCGCTGAACCGATCGCGGGAAAACCCACGGTCGCTTCAAGCCAACACGACATGGCGTCGCCTCAGTATGAGGTATTCTAAATGGAATAATATTCTACGACGTTGCGAGATCAGTGTACTGTGCCGTACAGAGCGCAAGCCAGCCGAGACGCGGCGCGTTGGCAAGTTCGGAAAATCAGACGGAGCACTCGAGCCTTAGGATTCGAGCTGACAGTGATATCACTCAGCTATATCAATACCAGGCTGGATAGAAGACGCCAACACGGGTTGGCGACCAGATAAGTTGCTTGAAATAGAATGGCGCCCAGCCACACGGGAAGGAACCGCGTGACTTCGGTGGGTTGTAACGGATGCGATTGCACGGGGGGATTCGCTCTCCGGTCTGACTGCTCTCCTCCAAAGCTAATGAAACTGGACTCTTCAAGGCATCTGCACCATTTTCGCTATGGACCACAGGCGCAAAGTCGTGGCCTACAGCTTGATCCTGACTCATTGTGGGAAGAGATACAGTTGAACACGGCGAGACTCACCGTGTTCGTAGCGGGTTTGCACGGTAGGATATGACCATGCGAAGAGAAAGAAAAAAACGAAGACGAAAAGGCATAGGAAAAAAAGCCCCAGGAACCTAGTGGTTGGGACTACTGTATTGGATCTCGGTCCGAACAAATTGACTTGCTGGTGGACCAACAGCAAGTCGAGTAGTTTGGACCGAGACCCAACCAACCCAACCACCAGTGTTGTGTTGGACTGTGAATCAGATTGATTTGATTAATTCCCCCGCTCTACTGACGTTGAAGTGCTTCAACCGATGAAAAGGCATTGTGCAGACCGTGCATTTTGTACCGTTTATGTCCGCCGCTGGCCGTGCCGAATGACGTGTCCAACAGAATCCGCAATCAATGGAGCTCGGGCACGAGGTACTGTACTTGACCCACCTCGCTGTCGAGGCTCGTCGACTCGACGTGGGTCACGAACTCGAAGGTCCTCGCACGAGGTTGGTCAAGAACCTCGTGCCCAAGCTTGTATTGGAAATATCCTCTTCTCAACTGCCGTAGGACATGTGGTAATACATCGTTCTTTCAAGATTGTCCCCGCAAAACGCACGTGGGCTTCAATGCACATGGGCAAAAAGTAGACCTATAATAAAAAGGTCTCGCGGATTCAAACACAGTCATGTTGCATCCTCACTCTCAGCGTCATCCAGCGCCGCACCGAGGATGCCGGTGGCGTAAGATTGCAGCCAAAGAAGGGTTGTCAATCAGCCCAGATCCACCGTATGATCGCTTCGTAGGGTTCGCATTCTAGGAACCGGTGGGAATACCTCACAATACCTCTAGTATCGGAAGCATAACGTCAAGACGCAAAAGTCAGGTAGGTCAAGGAGACGACTGGAGTGGACCACAACGCCAATAGAACCCAGTCATACGTAAAAGGTAAAAAAGCGGTGTTCGACAGCAAAAGAAGAAAGGCACGTACCAAAGCCTTTCGTCGTAGAGAGATGGTCCAGCGATGATCAAACTCTACTGTATTGACAGAGGCGAGAAAACCGAACGTACAGAATGCCATGAAGATGGACGCATGATACTACCGATGCGAGCCGGGCCCAGTCCAGACAGCCGAGTCTCGTGCATTCGACATGTTCAAGGTCAAGTCGGTGTTGTACTCAGTACTCGCGATGCATATAAATACTAGTAGCGAAGAGGAAGCGACTCATGCTACGAATCCGATGCGAATGTAACTACTATGTACTACGTAGTCTTATATTACTAGTACTACGTAGTAGTACGATTTGGGGGCCTTCGTCCGGACGACCACAGGCTTTGAGCGTCGACAAGCAACTCAGAGACAAATGAAACGGACACGGCAAACGCAATGACGCGAAGTGCAACCCCCCCGCCGACCAAAAGCGTCAAGCTGATCTTTAGAGTTGAGTTTCCTGCGAGTTCTGTGGAGATCGAATTGATATCTCTGGAACGATACAGCACGACGAGTGTGATACCTTCTATTCAGTATAACGGATCCCATATATAATAGTGCCCGACTAGGCTGGCACTTAGCCGCACAGCCGCACTCCCGCCACGCGTTTGCGAATGAACGGGATGAACAAGCCGGGCACGAGAAATGCAATCACGAGACGGCCAATCGTCCAATCCGCGACCAGCGTCGAGCCAATAATGAATAGAAAAACTGCGCAGGCCGGCAGCAAGAGGAGCACGATCGTGACGGCGTTGCCGGGCATGCGCATGGGGCGATGCAAGTTGGGGAACGCACGTCGCAGCTGCAGCAACGACAACACGATCATGATTTGCACGCCGCTGCTGAACGAGTTGGTCATGTCGAGCAGCGTGTCGTACGGCAGTGCGAGCACGACCATGCTCGTGAGGATGTCGGCGAGCACCGCGTACTTGGGCGTCTTGAACCGCTTGCTGCGCTTGCGGAAAAACCGCGGCAGCAATCGAGACTGGGCCATGCCCTGGATCAGGAACGACTGCAGGAAGACCGAGTTGGCGTAGAGACCGATGTACGTGACGATGGACGAAAAGACCATGATGCTGTGGAGCACTGATCCACCGAGCGCATTGGCGATCACGGGGTAGGTCGACGGCGTCATGTCTCGCCATGGCATCTTGTCCCCAATCACGGTCGTGATGAACGGCAGGAGGTAGATGACGGCTGCGAGTGGCACCGTGATGAGAATGACACGCGGGTACGTGCGCGCGGGGTTTCGGACTTCACCAGCGACCATGGAGATCCATTGGAGCCGGTCAAAGTTTGTAAACAGGAAACTGATGAACCGTATCCACGCCACATTGTCGTTCGTGCTGCTCGAGCCGTCTAGCGTGCGTGTCTCGCTCAGGCGGAACATTGCGCCGTCGCCGACCGAGACGCCCCACACGCAAAAGACCAGGGTCGTGATGGCCACAAGCGTCATCATGATGAGCGACGCGACACCAATGAAGCGCACGCCAATGTACGACGGCAGCGCCAGCAGCAAGGCGATCGCGACCTTGAACAGGTAGACGACAAAGCCCGACGAAGGCTGGACACCCAGCGCCTGCGTAATAGTGAAGTATATGAGCCCGGGGTAAAAGGCGTTGTTGACGACCGACGCGAGCCACGCCCAGTAGCCGACTTGGAAGCCCCAGAAGGGACCGAACGCCGCCATGACCCACACGGAAAAGCCGCCATTCTCGGGAAACGCACAGGAGAGCTCGGTGATCATGAGCGCGATCGGGATCTGGCACAGCAGAAAGTAGGTCGCAATGCCAATGAGACCGACCAGTGGGCCACCGGTCGAGATGAGCGGTTCCGAGCCCACGGGTCCACCGACGGTCGCCATGAAGCAGACGCCCACGAGACTCATGGTGCCGAGCACGCGGTACTTTTGTCGCTGCGCGCACGTCGTGGACGCGGTGGTCGGCACGAGCGACGGAATCGGCGACTTGAGCAAGTGGCGATTGGCCACGACAAAGTACCCGTCATCGTCATTGTCGGACCCGTAGCCGTCTTTTTCGTGGTGCGCGTTGTGGATGATGCCAATGCGGCTCAGTCCCGACTCACTGGGGAAAAAAAGGAGAAGCTTTGATTAAGACGGTGGTATCACTGCATCATCCGAGTGGGAGAAACACATACAGATTCGGGTCGCTGATCATCGCGTCGAATCGCGTCGACCGATACTGCGGGCTCTCCATGATGGCGACACCGTGGGCCAAACTCATGGCTCCGTGGTCGGAAGGGGGGGT
>JAADVC010000853.1:0-14831 GCA_023334575.1 Pythium volutum | reverse complement strand
CTGACGGGCACGCCACGCAGCAAGGCGCAGAGCATCCGGCCAGCGTCACTCTTTTCGTCGCTAGCAACCACGCTGTCATCGTCGTCGCGGTCACTGTCGCCGTCCTTTTTGCTGGGCTCCCTGTCTCCGTCGCAAGCTCGCTTGGGCTCGTCGCCGATTCCGTTAACGCCATCGCCACGTGGCAATCACAATGGCGAGTTTCTCTCGATCCGCATTAATCCGACCGAGTCGTCGTCCACGGCCACCTCATCGAAAAGCACTGTGGACCATATCCCCGTGGTGACGCCACGGTCCCCATCGGGCACGCCATTTGCCATGCTCAAGCGCCGCAAAGAGTGGCAGGCAGTTGTCGACACCTCCACGGGGGAGGCCGTGTGGACCCACCACCAAGACGACGATCGAGAGACGAGCGATGATGACGCTGCTGACTCGACGTCGCTACCGCAAGAGCTAGTGGTCCAGACGGCATTTGTGACCCATAACACGATCACGCCCGAGCATCCGTACGGCCACTTGCAATTCCTCGAGGCACAGGGCGCACGCGTCTACGGCTCGAACCGGTCCGAGTATGCCGACGCCAACGCGAACGCTTCGCCCCTCGATCCGCTTGCGATCTACGCGTTGCGCGCGCTGCCGTTTCCTCAAAAGCATCGGTATTTCATGCAAGAGACGACGTCGATTCTCCACGTGCGGTGGGGGAATCCCACGCTATCGACAGCCGATGACCATGGGCCGGCGGCGCAAACGACGCTGGTCGTGCCGCGCGATGACCTCTTTCATGGCACCATGAAGGCCATCATTGGCGTTTCGCAGAGGCAGCTCCACCGGCCCCTGCGGGTCAAGTTTCTCAATGAGCCGGGCATTGACGCTGGCGGCATTGCGCGCGAGTGGTTTAGTCTCGCCATGGCCGAGTTTCTCGACGAGAAGAATGGCCTGTTCAAGCCCGTCCACACGAATTTAAAAGTCGATAGTGACGGCAGCGGACTGGCCTACACGATCCACCCGACGGCATTGATCACAGTGGCCGACCACTTGCTGTACTTTCGAGCGTTTGGTCGACTACTGGGCAAGGCGCTCTTGGAAGGCCACTTGATTCCTGTGCCACTGGCCGACTTTTTGCTCAAGCATATCTTGAGTGTGCCCATATCGTTTGCCGATCTGCAGGCACTCGATGAGGGGCTCGCACGCTCGCTTCTCTTGCTGTGGCAGACGCCGCTCAGCGACCTTGATGAAGACGACGATGACGATGACCCGTACGCACTCGACTTTTCCGTCTACCACACAGCTGAGGGCGTCGTCGATCTCAAGGAGAATGGCCGCAACATTACCGTGACCGAGGCCAACAAGCTCGAGTATATCGCGCTGTACACGAAGTGGCATCTCGGCCAAAGCGTGGCCGACGAGATCGCCGCGCTCGTGAGCGGCGTCTATGATGCCGTGCCCATCCACTTGCTCGCGCCGTTTGACTACCAGGAGCTTCGGCTCATGCTGTGCGGCTCACCGAGCTTCGACGTCACCGACTGGCACCAGCACACGGTCGTGATGGGCAAAAAGTCGTTCAAGACGGCCCGTGTTGTCGCGTGGTTTTGGAAGATTGTGCGCGACTTGCCCGTCGCCGACCAGTGCCGCTTGCTGCAGTTTGCGACGGGCGCCGCGCGCGTGCCCGTGCAGGGTTTCAAGGCTCTCACGTCCAGCGACGGTCGCTTGTGTCCATTTACGATCTATTGCGTGCCCAAGAACGAATGCGCCTACATTCGTGCGTACACGTGCTTTAACCGACTGGATCTGCCGCTCTACAAGAGCGAAAAGGAGCTTGCCATCTCGCTTCGGCTCGTGCTGCAAATGGACATCACGGGCTTTTCGATCCAGTAGTATGATACAAGTGCAAGCGAGCGTTTGTCTCACATTGCGCAAGCCATTCAGAAACACTATTTAATTCATTGCAATCTTTTGTCGGTGCAAAAAACGATCTCCAATTTTTGGCATTTTGAAGCTCAGACTTTTTTTGGATACACTTCCCCCGTCAGATCTGAGGCGATCTGAGGCAGAGAGAACATCGAACCTTTGGGTAGTCAATCACGTCTCGCCGAGAAAAAAAGCTTCCATCCCCCTCCCGATCATGGCGCACCCGACGACGACCGAATACTACTGCGACGCGATCCGCGACGTCACGCAGACCATCGACGAAAAGTGTCAGGTACAGTGCCAGCGTATTCGTGTGATTCCCGTTTCGATCGGCGCTGTAGAACACGCGCAATATCCCTCCTCAGAAACTGACCAGCTATGTTTTCTTCAAAGGTGTTGGGCGAGATCCTCGCGACGTCGCAGTCCAAGTTTCGTGCGGTTGAGCTCGATGCGCAGAGCAAAGTGTTTCAGCGCACGCCTGTACGGTACTAACTGTGTATGTGATTTTGTGGCGCCCTCACCATACAAAGGGGAAATATATATTGTAGCTCATCGACGAGATGGACTTTGTGTTCGAGCAGCTCCAGGGCATCGCCGTGCAGTCGTCGGTCGAACCTGCGGCCGGCAAAACGCTCTTCGATTTTGTCGATGCCGAGACCGTGCAGGCGCTGCAGCAGGACGCTGTCGACCAAACCAAAGAGTGCGAACACAAGTCCGACCACCTTGAGTGATCCTGTACTCACGCTGTGTTTGTATGCTGTATTGCCAGGATTGAAGAAATGCTGGCGATGCACCGCAACGCGTTGGACCGGATCACGGCCATTTACCAGTACTTTAGTTCGTTTCAGAAGTGCCACGGCGCTCAAATCCACCACGTGATCCAGGCGCCGCCTTCGTACGTGGTCTCGATTTCTCTGGTAGTAAAGCTGGCTGTTGACACAAAATGCTAATGCGTATCTTGTGGGAAACAGACAACAAGACGCCAAGACACTAGAGCAGCTCTACGACATTGCTGTGCGGTTCTTTGTCGACATGGAGCAGTGCGACCGCTTCTTGCTGCGGTACTTTTCGACCATCAACGACGTGTACCCAGTGTATGAAGGCGCGCTGAGTGAAGCCGAGACACTCTTTGACGAGCTGCGTAGTCTGCAGGAGTTTTACCGCCAGTTTTACGGATCCTACATGAAGCTTGGGAATGAACTGCGGCGGAGACGCGGGTTCGACGACAAGGTCGCCAAGTTGGTACGAACTGTTGGCTTGGAAATATCACCCTGCTGGAGTGGAAAGTATTCTGTATGCTTACTTGGATTCTCCCTCAGCTCAACGACACGATGGCCAAGCTCCAGATCTTTGAACAGGATGAACAGCAAGCCCGAATCGCGTTTGCTCAAGAACACGGACGGTTCCTGCCATCCTCCCTCTGTCCTGAGCTCAAGGTACGTTCTGATTCCGTATCGATTCATGTGTGGTCGCATCAGTATTCCAGATTCACAATTTGCTGTTTGTGGTTGTAAACCGTGAGCAGAACCCACCTGACCAATACGAGATTGTCCGTGTCGAGCACAGCGAGTCGAGAAGCTGACGAAGTTGTGCATATTCCCGAAGCTCGGATTTCTATTGACAAAATCAAAATACATTGTGTTTTTCTTTCTGCTGCGGCTAGTGTGTATGAACGGATGGCTCGTCCAGTACTGTACGCTCGACCGAGCAATCCTCTACTTGCGCTGCTTGTGCTGCTTGTGCGCGTGCGTGCTGATGGCTGCTCCTTCCTTGGCGCGCTGCACGGCCGCGTGGAACGGCGAGGCCTTGCCATCGGCCGAGATCAAGACCGTTTGGTTGGCCGGTGCGAGACCAAGCAGCCGCCGCACGGCAGGCACACGCATGAGCGCCGTCTGCAGGAGCGTGTACGTGTTGGAGCTGACCCAGTAGATGAGCACACCCGACTGGAATTTGGCGCTCAGCGGGATCAGAATAATCCCAAAGATGCGCATGCCGAAGCGCGCCTTGTCGGCCCACTCGGCGGGCATGGCGTCCGAACCCAACTATACAAAAGAGTTGAAACTGGTCAGTCAAATGTACCTCCTCCTCAAGCATTACGAGAGAAATAAACGGACCTCAATAGACGCGACCATGAGCGCCGACGAGATGACGGGGAGCGCGTACGTCGGGTCGGCGAGGCTGAGGTCCGCAAACCAAAAGTCACCACCGGTCGCGTAGTCTGGAAAGTACTTGGAGATCTCTTGGAGGCCCCAGAAAAAGCCCAAAAAGAGCGGGATCTGCGAAAGCGGCGTGAGCAAGCCAGCGATCGGGTTCACGCCGTGCTTGGCCATGAGCGCCTTGTATTTCTTGCTGAAATCCTGCATTGACTCGGGGTCACGAGTCGGCAACGCGTCCATTTCTGCCTTGAGCTTTTCCATCTCGGGCTGGAACGCCTTCATCTTTTCCGAATTGCGGAGCTGCATTTCCAACACGTCGTCAGCGTCGAGCCGTTCAGCGTAAAAAAAAAACGTCACACTGCGGAAGAGAACGCACCGACTTGAGCGTGATCGGCAGCATTAACGAACGGATCGCAAAGGTCGTGGCCACGATCGTGGCCCACCATGGGAGACCCGTGGTCGCGTGAATGAGGTCCAACGAACGGATCGCCAGGTCCGAGAGACCGTACCCGAGATCGGCCACGTTCAAGTAGTCGATCGAACCTAATGCCCAATTAGCAAACCCAAAAACAAATTAGAGACAAAGAAGCCGCGCATACAATGGTGGAGATTACAGCGTACCTGCTGCTGCGTTCATCGCGTCCGTCGCGGCTTCCAGCGGCGAGGTCGTAAAGTTCGGGTCCTCGTCAAAGCTGCACAGCGAATTCTGTTAGTTCCGCTGGCCCTACGACCTTCCATCGACCACGACCACGTACCCTGGCGTCGGCGCACCCGACGAGAACGCACGCGAGCCGAAAATCGGCAACTGCGCGGCGTGAAGCGTCGTCATCTTGCCGTCGAATCTCAGCGCTGGACCCTGGAACGGATTGCGGTGCCTAAGAGAATTTCCCATGAGCTGAGAGTTCCACATCGCCTGCATTGATGCAGTCGCAGTCGCGTCATGAATACGTACGCCCTGGCGAGTGTCTTGGTCGCGGCCAGTGTCGCGGGCTGCAGGCGGCGCAGGCGGAAGAGCGTCATGGTCGTCGTCGCAGAAAATGTCGATCGCACGCTGTGGTGGTGAGCGGCTCAGAGATGACGTCCACCAACAACAGGCACGAAAACCCCACTTGAGTGCCAGGAACACTCTTTGATGGGCCACGAAATAACCAATCAAAAGCAAGTTTACCCAAATACGTGCTTTTCATTGGCTACAATGCTTGTGAACCAGGCTAATTCAACGAGCTAAGCTAACTCGTGGCGGCTGGCGAAGCCACACGGACGTGGTAGGCGTGGTGCGGACTGAGCAGCAGGACCGCGGCGCCGACTGCGGCCATGCCCAGCAGTTGATGGTCGCCGATCTCCACTACGTTTTGCCTGCGCACCTGGGCGTCCTTTTCTTGCGCGCTGGCCAGCTCGCCGTGGTACACAAAAAGCCGCTTCTCAAACTCGCCAATCGTAGCGAAGCGTGCTTGGGCGTCGTATGTCAGGTACTTTTTGTCTTGCTTGGACGCCTGCACAAAGCCGAAGGCCGGGAACGTGGCCGTGTGGCGTAGGCGTAGACGCGTCGCGACCACATCAAGCTCAAACACGAGCCCGTGGACGTCGTTCTGAAACAGCAACGACGCGTCAAAGGCGGCGCTATTACTGCGGTCCGCACGGGACGCACTCTTGCCCAGGTACCGGAAACTGCGGCAGTTGAGATCGAGCTTATCTTGGATGACTTGCTGCTTGATGTCAATGAGTAAAAGCATTGCTGTGGCATTGGGGTCGAGGTCGTCGCACTCTTCAAAGCCGCCAAGGATTGTCTCGGGCGTGGGCACTTCGAGTGGCCCGTCCATCACCGTGGGGCTTCGTACGGCTTGTTCCGAGGTGCTGTGCAATGGCTCGTCTAGCGAACTGTACGGGATGCTGGACTTGCGGAACCGCTCGGCCAGTGGCTTGGCGAGATCATTGTCGTCGATGAGTTCGTGCGCGTGCTTGGTGTCGGAGACGTCGCCGTGGTAGCCAATACCGGCGCGCGGCACCTTGGACAACACTTCGTCGACATCCATTTCAATATCCGACTCGTCGTGATGGCGCTTTGTCGCATGGGCAGCTTCGCTAGCGGGCTCTTGCATGCTTGCAGCCATGGGCTCGTCAGCCACTGACGTCTTGGCCTCGATCATGAGTGTGCACGTGCCCTCGACCAGCATGGCCAGCATGGGTCCGTTGAACGCAACAAAATCGGGCAGTGTCGAGGTAATGCCAACTTCGAATGCGCTGTGCTGCAGCCCGACGGCGCCGCTGTCGACGTCCATGGATTCGCTCGTAGTCGCGCACGAGGCGTCGGCCACCCAGACTCGGTAGCACGAATCCTTCTCCAGACCGCTGAGCGGCTCCGCCAGCACCATGGCAAAGCGCTGCAACGCACCATCGTAATACGCCTGGATCAGCAATGTGGCTGAGTCTGGCAGTGGCTGGAACTCGTACATGATCTCCCATGGCGCACCAATGGCGGCTGCATTGCCGCTCTCCAGAATGCGCAGCATGCCGCTGCCATCATTGACGACCAGCACGCCCAGGCCAGCCACTTGGATGGAGGCATTCTCTTTGCGCTGCTGTGGCTTTGTGAGTCCGTAAATCGGCTGCACCTGCACTCCTGTCGTCTGTGTATCACAAACCATCAGCGCCGTTCATCATCCAAATCTTTAAGTTTAGCAAACACTTACCTTGGTCCAAACAACTTGCATCAGCTGAAAGCTGGTATCTAGATAGTATGCGACGCTTCCGTCCAGTGCGTCACTGCGGAACGGATCTGCCGTGAGTCCATTGTGGTGGACGCGCGCCTCCCACTGGGCCTTGCGCGTCGTGTTGACGGCACTCACTGGCTCGAGCACCGCCGCGGGCAGCGCTGCTTCGTGCTTTTCGACGCCCTCGGTCGACAGCACGTAGCGGTCAAATTGTCGGTCGACCAGCGCGCGTTGGATCTCCATCAATAGCTGTTGCTTTCACTTCGGTCGCTTGGTGGTGATTCAGGTTGTTGCCGTTTTTCTGGTGCGCGAGATCTCGTGGCCACGGGTCGGGTCACTTTGCAGAGTTCAACGTGACCCGGTCCGTGCGTATCTTTGAAACACCCGTAAACTTCATTTCACTAAGGCATGCGGGTTATGTGCGTCACCAGGTTTCACTCGTCCTGCAGCATTCAATACCTTCTATATTCGATCGAAATCAATTATAGAAGGTTCCGGTGGCACCAAAAGGTCGTCGTTCTTGCCGCCAGATCTGAATGGGAATCCAGAAGCTCAGTCCTCGTTGATCGCGTTCAAAGATGGCGCAGGGCAAGTCGGAGGCGTCGCCCCCATCGCCTGATGTGCTGCATGTGCAGCACCAGATCCGCGCCAACGCCTCGGAGCTCCAGGATTACTTTGCAGATCTGTACAAGTGGGAAAAGGCCATTGGGCAAGAAGAAGCCGCGCGCAAGCAGACGCCCTCGCAGCCAGGTGCTGTGCCGTTGCCGCGCGGCCGCAAAGATGTGGCGGTATCGTCAACAACGCTACCGTCGAGCGTAATGGCAGTTCCAGCGCCCGGCGCGAATGACAAGCGTGCGGATGCCCACACCTATGATAACGGATACAAGAAGTGGGAAAAGTTTGACGTTGTACGTGAGCTTCTTGCGGTTAGAAATGGCACTGCAAGCAACACTGATCAGATGTGTTTCTGTTTGACAAGTAGGATGCTGCTCTTCGAGATGCTGATGATGACCAAGAGAAGCAGCCCATGGCGCAAGTAAGTGGAATGATTATGTGGAGTGTAATGGATCGTGAGTCAGTGCTGATCATCTCTCTTGGCGCAGGTTGACGAGCCAGTAGCCAAGAAGAAGCCCGTAGCGGCCAACAAGAAATTTGCGGTTGCAAAACCAAAAGGTGGGTCGCCGTCGACTTCTACGCCAACAAAATCTCGAGAGGAACTCGAAAAGGACGAAGGCAATGACCACTACAAGCGAGGCGACTACGTGGCGGCCATCAAGAGCTACACGCGTGCGCTCGGTTTCAACGCGCGCAATATTGTGGTGCTCTCGAACCGAGCGATGGCGTATCTCAAGAACAAGGAACACGGCAAAGCCGAAGATGACTGCTCGCTCGCGCTCAAGCTGGATGGTACCCACGTCAAATCGTACTCGCGGCGAGGCACCGCCCGGAATGCGCTGGGCAAGCATCGTCTCGCATTGCTCGATTTCGAGCGCGCGCTCGAACTCGACCCATCAAGTAAGCAAATTGTTTCTCAAGTGACAGCCACAAAGGAGCTCTTGCGAACGGCGATCAAGCGAACGCCGAAACGCACTCAATTCTCCATCCAGGTCGTAGGGGATCCGCTCAGCAGCAAGCCGCAGACGGGGAAAAGCGTGGCACTCTCCTTGCCAGAGGTACAAGAAGATAAAGAGAATGCTCCTCGATTGGCAAACAAGAAGATATCCGTCATTGAAGAGAACATCCCGCCCGCGTCCATCGAGAAGATCTTCGAAGAACGTTCTCTCCAACCGTCTCCGTCACCAGCACCACCGCCGACTGCGGTGGCCACGGCCGTGTCGCGAATGGTCAGCAGTGCTCCCCTTCCAAAACTCCCCAAGAAGGCGGCGGCATCTTCCTACGAGTTTCTTCGCGTCTGGAAGACGTTTGCGCCAAAGGGCGACGCCGCTCGTATCCAGCAGCTCCTGCAACTACGCGCCGACTATCTCCGCTTGCTCGCACCCGCGTCACTGCCTTCCGTGTTCAAAAACTCGATCGAATCCGAACTTCTCTGTGAGATGTTTGCTACGATCCGTCAGGCCATGGACTTCACTGGCGCCGACAACGAGTTTATTGTGAACTTTGTGACCGAGTTGCCACGCGTGCCACGGTTCAGCATGGTCATCATGTTTTTGTCCGACAAGGAAAAGACGGACATGGCCTGGGTGGTAGAAACGCTCATGACGTGCGAGGAGCAAGGCTCCGATGTGCTGGTGGTGAAACTGCAGGCACTCAAGACGACTTACGGGTTGAAATGAATACATCCTCTTGAGTGTTTCCCATGCCACGCTCTTCGCCTTCCTTCCTACTTGCTGCAGCTTTTGGTTGCTATTCTGCTCACGATTGCGTCAACGAGCGTCGACGACTTGAGTTCGAGATCTTGGATCTTGTAGTACTTTTTGATGAGCGTCACGTCGCTTGCTTCAAGGTGCGAGCCGAGCTGGGTAATGGGCGTCGCTGTGCCTTCCACCGACTGTGTCACTCTTCCGACGAGCGCATCGTCCGCGTCAAACACGCACACCACGATCTGGTCGCTCTTTTCCGTGACGCCAAAGCGGCGGAACGACTCGGCGACGTTGCGTGTGCCCGAGAGGTTGAAGACAAGCTCCGAGTGGATCGTCTTGGTGGTCAATGCGTTCGTCTGGTCACAGAGCAGAGCACGCGCGGCGGCCGCGTGGATCTGGAACGGCTCGACAATCTAAAGTCGCGCGACGTGTCAGAACGTGTAGATGCACGGGTAATACATCACCACGTGCACAGAGGAACGCACCAATCGAGCATCGATCAATGCGGCATCGACGGCTTGGTCCGTCACAGTCTTGAGCAGTACAGCGCTGTTTTGAACGTTCTTAAAGTACACAATGTGGAGCGTCCTGGAGCAAAAAACCAATGGGAGAAAGCGCTAGATCAGACTTCATAATGGAGGTGCCTGTGATCGATCCATTTGACCGGGGTTGCTGAACATACCGTCCGCCAAAGAGCTCGTACTTGTGGCACTCCATTTCGATCCAGCTTTCTGCCCATTCAAAATCCCGCCAACAGACCTCTTGGAAATGGGTCGGGTCCGAATACAACGACTTGGAGAGATACCCGTAATAGCCGGAGACCCGCCATCCGGTCTTTGGCTTCCGCGGGTCATTTCAAAGGCAAGCTCGGCCCGGCCCACCCATTTCGATTGTTGCCACATCGCCTGCGTCATTTCGATCACCATGCCGCCTGCCAACTGCGTCAGCAACGAGCTCCGTCTCATTGCCGTCCTCGCGACCAGAGTTTTTGTCGATCGTCAAAGTCCCGGATCCAACAATCGGCATCCACACCATGCACAATGGTGATCATACTATTGCCACATCACCCACCCTTTGTGGAAACGACTAGGGTCCAGCTTCGCACGAATCAGCCACCATCCACTTCAGTAATGTACAGGGCCCGACCACATCTCGGTGCGTAATGCACAAAGGGATCGTGGAGCGTGGTGCGTTGTCATTCCGCCGGTGGACGCGCAATCCCCATGTTCGCAATTTCGCCAATGCCACGTCGTGAATCCCTGGTGTCTGGGTGGCTCACTTCCGATCGAAGATCCGTGTCCACTCGATTGAAGAACCTCTAGTCGAATGGCTTTGAGCATGGGCGCTTCCAGCATCCCTCGCGTCTGCGCCATGTGCAGCTTCTGCTTGGACTAGGTGATTTCGTCATCGACCACGTCGAGGGCTAGGGCGGCTTCCACAAATCATCGTTTTGATTGGGTGAATCTTGAAATCAGAAGCTTAACCATTGGCTACAATTACGCAAGCCACACACTTCTATGCGTGGATTGGCTCCTGCAAACGTTGGGAAGTTGAGCCAACGTTGGATCGGATTTTGCGGATGCGTTGGGGGGCTTCCCGTTGGATCCCAATTCCGAACGTTGGTTTCTGGGAGCGAAGCGGATCCACTCGCAGTTTTCCGAGGTCATTTCTGGTTTTGCCAACCAACACAAGAGTCTCCCCCTCCTTCCCTCCCTCCCTCTCACTTCTCTCCCCCTCCATCGGATCACCATGGCCGAAGAACACGTCGACAAGAAGCCGCGCATCGATGGCGAGGAGCTCTGCATCAACACGGTTCGCATGATCTCGGCCGACCAGCCGAGCGCCGGCAAGTCGGGCCACCCGGGTGCGCCCATGGGCTGCGCGCCCATGGCGCACGTGCTCTTTAGCAAGGTCATGAAGTTCAACCCCAAGAATCCGCAGTGGAGCAACCGCGACCGCTTTGTGCTCTCGAACGGCCACGGCTGCGCGCTCCAGTACTCGATGCTCCACCTCGCAGGTTACGATGTTTCGCTGGACGACCTCAAGTCGTTCCGCTCGTTTGGTTCCAAGTGCCCCGGCCACCCGGAAAACTTTTGCACGCCGGGCGTAGAAGTCTCGACCGGTCCGCTGGGCCAGGGCATCTCGAACGCGGTCGGACTTGCGCTTGCCGAGAAGCACCTCGCGGCCGAGTTCAACAAGGACGGGCTCAACATTGTCGACCACTACACGTACGTGATTTGCGGTGACGGTTGCCTCCAGGAAGGCGTCTCGTCCGAGTCGTCGTCGCTCGCTGGCCACTTGGGGCTCGGTAAGCTCATTGTGCTCTACGACGACAACAAGATCACGATCGATGGCCACACGGACCTGTCGTTCACCGAGGACGTGGCCAAGCGGTACGAGGCGTACAACTGGCAGGTCATCACGGTCGACGACGGCAACCAGGACCACGAGGCGATCAACCGCGCGATCGCCGAGGCGAAGAAGGAGACCACCAAGCCCACACTCATCAAGATCTCGACGATCATTGGCTTTGGTTCCAAGGCCGAAAACACGCACGGTGTCCACGGCGCGCCGCTCAAGCCCGATGACTTGGCCGCGACCAAGGAAAAGTTTGGTCTTCCCGGTGACCAGACCTTTTACGTGCCCGAGCAGGTCAAGAAGTTTTACGACAAGACCGCGTCAGGCGCCGAGCTTGAGGCCAAGTGGACCGAGCTCTTTGAGCAGTACAAGGTCGCCCACCCGGACCTTGCGGCCGAGTACGAGCGCCGCATGGCCGGCAAGCTTCCTGCCGACTGGAAGAAGAACCTCCCCAAGTACACGCCGCAGGACGGCGCCAAGGCCACGCGCCAATTCTCCGAGATTGCGCTCAACGCGGTCGCCGCGGCGCTTCCCGAAATCGTTGGCGGGTCGGCCGATTTGACGCCTTCCAACTTGACCAAGCTCACCATGTCGGGCGATTTCCAAAAAGATACGCCCATTGGCCGCTACATTCGCTTTGGTGTGCGTGAGCACGGCATGGCCGCGATCTCGAACGGCATTTTCGCCCACGGTGGGCTGCGTCCCTTCTGCGCGACGTTTTACAACTTTATCGGGTACGCGCTTGGCGCCGTGCGTGTCAGCGCGCTGTCGCGGTTTGGCGTGATCTACGTCGCGACCCACGACTCAATCTTCTTGGGTGAAGACGGACCGACCCATCAGCCCATTGAGATGAACGCGTCGCTGCGCGCCATGCCCAACATGTACCTCTACCGCCCGGCCGATGGCAACGAGACGGTCGGCGCGTACGTGTGTGCCGTCGAGAACTCGCACAAGACGTCGGTGCTGGCGTTGACGCGCCAGGGTGTGCCGAACCTCGTCGGCTCGAGCGTCGACGTGGTCGCCAAGGGCGCGTACATTGTGCAGCGCATCAACAAGGGCGAATACACGGAGGCGCTCGATAAGGCCGACCTCGTGATTGTCGCTTCGGGCTCGGAAGTCTCGCTCGCGATCGAAGCCGCCAAACTGCTCGTGGACCACAAGGTCCGCATTGTGTCGATGCCGTGCCGCGATCTCTTTGATGAGCAGCCCGAGTCGTACAAGAAGCAGGTGCTCGGTGAAGGTATCCCGATCTTGAGTGTCGAGGCCGCCTCGACCTTTGGCTGGAGCGACTACTCGCACGCGCAGTTTGGCCTCAACCGCTTTGGCGCGTCGGCCACGATCGCGCAGCTCCAGGACCAGTTTGGCTTTAACGCTGCGACGGTCGCCGAAGAGGCGCTCAATCTCGTGACGTTTTACGAAGGACGCCACGTGCCCAGCATCTTCGACTACCCGCCGAGCCGCAAGCTCAAGGCCACGGCCTCGGGCCACTAAAATGGTGGTGTGCAGACGTCTCTCCTCGTCTGAGCAGTGGTGAGACGATGAGGAGACCCCACGCGCCAACACGTCGCGAGACAGCGATCGCGACGGGCTCTTAGCAGCGAGTCGTCTCTCCCGGAAAACAACCAAAAGTTGCATGGCTTCATTTTGCGCAAAGCGATCTTTTGCGCTATCTATCCATGAAAAATCAGTACATTTTGTGGAAATTTCGAGTTTTGGTGATGCATTTTGGAGGTGAGACCAGGCTCTGGCCACATCTGGACTCCAGATTAAGCCCCTCTCATCCGGACGGAAATATTCATTTTAATCGGATATCGTCTGCTGCAGGTTCACTTCCCATTTTGTGATCAGAAGAGCGTACTAATCAGAGCACTTCACCAAATATGGAAGGTGATGATGAGTACACGCAAAGGTTCAAGTTCGCAAGTCTTTCGAAAGGATGGGAGCGAGCGCCCACTGTCTCCGCGACAGAATGCTGCCCACAGCGAAAGCAAAATTTTGGTGGCAAGCAAACGCACTCGTTTATTAGCGCCAACCACACTTTAGCGCGTCATGTCGGGCTCCTCTTCCTCCTCCCCTTCGCTCCTCCGCGACGCGTCCACGGCGGGCGAGCGCGAGACGGACGCCACCCTCGAGCCCGTGGAACCGCCTTTCTTTCGCGGCGACGAGACGTGCGCGACGATGAATATCGTGCCCGCCGGTTTCCCAACCAACTGTCGCCGAGCGCGCTCGTGCCGAAGCTGCCTGCAGAAGTCGGGCTGTATGATCGACATGACGGGCGCCTGCGTGGACCAATTCTCCGGTCGGTACTCGACGTGGATGAACTATAGCATGGCGTACGAGATGGACATCGTTCTCCCGAACGCGACGGTCACGAACGTACGCATGTTGAACAACTCACAGCACTGGGCGTTTCGCGCGTTCGAAGCGACCTATTGCCCCGCTAGCGATCCCGTCTGCCAAAAGTGCATCGCGCAAAAGTTTTGGTCGCCGTCATCGCGGCCAGATAGCCGATTCTGCGAGGGCAAGAACGGCTGCATCTGCATCTCGGACTGCGAAGATCACTCGTTTACGCCCCAAGTGCATTGCCTCCAAACGCCCAAGTTTCCAACACCAACTACTGTGGCTGCGGGCGACGATCCGGACCACAAGAGCCTGGATTCCGTGATCAAGTTTATGATCCTCGGCATGTGTGTGCTCCTACTCCTCTTCGCAGCGTGTCTCTTCAGATGTATCCGCAAAGATTATGACCACCGCCGGCGCCAAGACAGGCGACGCCGCGCGACGCTGGGAGCCAGCACGGTTGTGCGTCAGCAACGGTCGAGCAAGCTGGGCGTGAGTGCGCTCAACCTCTCGGGATGGCAGAGCCTCCGCCAGAGCATGATCGACAAGGAGAAGCAGCAGATCGTTAAGAGCGACGGCACTGCGACCGCTGATCCACCGCTTTCGCCCACGGCGACACCGTACGTGCTATCGATCGATCTCGACGATGCCTTGAGTGAACGCCACTTGACGCGCGAGTCACGCGGGACCGAACCGCTTTCGCCAACGCCATCCACGTCCTCGGCCTCTTCGAGCCAAAACGTGTCTGTACAGTAATATTTTCGTGACGAGCATGCACGCGTGCCCACCCGAGCGTCGTCGTCGTCCCAGAGCGTTCGCGCAATTTAGTGTCGCTGGAGATTATCATTAGATCTCCTAACTCATAATGTATTAGGCCGTGTTCGGGCAGTCGCCAAAATGAAGGTTTTGGCGAGGTTTTTTACCAGTCTTCTTCATTTTCATTTTGCCAGCTCAGAATTAGAAAAACCTCACAGCTGTTGAAATGTTCACTTTCAAAATTCTCCCCACACCATGCTTTTTGAAAATGAACATTTTGATAG